>CADDXX010000488.1:590320-631116 GCA_902810485.1 Alauda arvensis
CTGCCCAGCTGAGGCAGGGCAGTGAGTGAGTGAGTGACTCTCATGGGTGCCTGGTGTTTGGCCAGTGTCAGACCATGACACATGACTATAAATGGCTGGGGAGATAATTCAARGGAATTGGGAATCCACAACCAGATTTACACTATCTGTAGTTKTTTYTCAGCCTGTTTGTACCTTGCACATACTGTACAYACATTTATATTTCCAAATTCTGTAAGTACAGTTATTTTTGTTAATAAGACTATACCTATAATTTCTTTCCTTTGGAGAGTCTCACAAGAAATGYAACCTTACTGTAACCCAAAAGCAGACTATGCTTTACATACTATAACTCATATTTCTGGTCCAGTCTTGCCAATAAAAATCACAGTACAGAAYCTATTCAGTAGGRTAAAATACTCAGACCTGAATGGTGCAGGCTCTAGGTGAATAYACTGTTTTACCACATCCTATTTATAAATCCATTGTGCTGTGTGTAATAAAGCAGTGGTCAAAAAACAAAAGCTCAGCTGGACACTTACAGTTAATTTGGATAAATTTTCCCAGTTATTTGCTATGCAGAAATGTATTTCCTGTGGTGTCTGAGTTACAAAGGCATTRCTGGCACTTAAGAGATGAGCASAAGAGGTTGAACCAGTTGACAATTAGTGCAGCACTGCATCTGCTTGTGATTTGCAGTCCCCAAGATATCAGCTTTTCCTCCTAGTGGCTGTTTTTTGGTTAAAGAGTAAAAGATAATTTGGGTTGCTATTTATTTATCACCTTCCAAGAGTTTGGGGGCCTTCCTTCATGCAAGCTTCCATGCAAGGACACCTAACATTTTAAGCTATAATGCACCACATCCACACTAGCAAAGTTCAGGCTCCTAGTTCACAAACAGGATTTAAGCAAACACAAAAAAGAGCTCTTGGCCTGAACACAGACACTTTTCCATCTGCAGACAGCTCTCTGAGGCTGTGACCACTTCAGTGCCTGAGCTAAGGGAGCATGGACAGCTCAGTCTGSCACAGTGCTGGCAACAGGCTGATTTAGGGATCACAACACTTTCTTCCCACAGCATCTCCAGGGAGCCAGGAGCTGAACCCTCTGAACAAATCCTCTCAATTTCTTACATTCTCTTGAACTTAGATGCCATGGAAGACATACCACTTAACTTAGGTACTTATAAGGTGCTAGGAATATGCCCCTCTACATTCCCCTGCCAGCTCTGACTTCATCTCTCAAGTGGTTACACATCCCAGGCCCCAGCAGAGCCCTTGGAGGTCCCTGTGCCTGGAGCTSCCCTGCCAGGGCAGGGAGGAGGCTCTGAACTGCAGCCTTGTTCTTTGAGCAGAGCTGGGGGAGCAGAGCTGCCCATCATCTGTGCTGATGGGGACCAATAGCAAATTAATTACWAACTAATTACAAATTACAAAATGCAAATCTGGTAATAAAGAAGGCTGCTGATAGAGCAATTATTGCTCTAAATAGTTAAGGAGGATTTGGGGAAAGAGTCTGTAAGAAGCAGTAACATCAAAGAGCAAGCATGCTATATGGCTGTTGAGTTAGCTCTTATGTGACTGTGTATATATCTGTGCACAGCAGATAATGTAAAACCACTGAGAACCTTGATTGATCAGCCAACCTTTAGAGAACAAGGTTTCTGTGTACAATTTATCAAAACAAAGCCGTCTTCCTGGCACAAGTTTGCTTTATCAATTTTGTTTGTGCGAGCTAAACAAACACATTACAAATATTCCATTATCTTTTGCTGCCTGTAGTAGCATTGCAGCATTTTCAGATAACAAGATAAACATTTATAAAAATGGATCTTTGCATAAATCTTTTCTCATGAACTTTTAATAAAATGGATGGGMCAGCGGAAATAAGATGGACCTACACAATCAGGCAAGTATTTCTTTAGCAGTACTTGCCCTTGTCCCACAATAAATGTGACATTATTTATCCTTCTGTAAACCAAACATAATATAGTTTACAWTGCCATGGGGAAGAGCTCATACAGATGTGCATTGCTGAATGTGTAAAATGGGGTACACTTGCATCAAGCTTAGCCTCTGGGAACTTCCTGCTGTGCCCATCCCAGCAGCTCACCTCATAATTCCCTGTGGAGGTCTTCCCTGAATCCAGAGCCCTGTGAGGAGAGTATGATTTTATCAGAGGCACTGCTGCACTCCAGTCTGTCTCGTTACCAGCATGCCCAGGTATCCAGCAAGAGCTGGTACAAAACCTGCCACTTGGAAAACACAGGTAGTTGTATTACAGATGGTTTCTAAACTGCATGCTGCAAAAGTTGTCTAAGGAACTTACAGGCCATGTGAACTCATAGTGCCAAAAACCTTCTTGACAAAAAAGCCAGGTTCATGTTGTAATTCTTATTACTAACAAGACTTAAGCCTTTCTAAGTCTACCCAGCAATGGGTTTGCACTTCAACAACATCTCTGTGTATCAGAGACCAATAACTTAATGTGTGGCATGGAGAATAATGAACTGATACTTTATTAATTACCAAAGTAAAATCTTCATTTCCCATTAACTGGTTCACCTGTGCTAAGTAGGTCTTCAATAGGATTAAGTGACACATAAGAAAAACCTTCCCCCTGCCTACCTTTGCTGTGTTCAGTAAGGTGCCTGGAAAACATGGTCTGTCCTGTCACTGCTCTACTCCTTACCTCTGGCTGAATGTGACACAGAACACGTGACCAGGTTCAAGTAAATAACAGATATGAGGACATGTTGTCACCTTACACATTTATAGTCCTTTCTCTGTGTCCAGTGACTGTCATATCAGGGGTGSTCCTCCCACAAAGCCTCTCAGAGGTCAGGAGCAATTTCTGGTGGAGCTGTGTGCTCCTCTCYCTGGGGGATGTTGGTGTTTGGGTGTGTGAGATGGCTCCTGGTGTACCATTCTCTCTCCCCCCTTGGTGAAAGCTCCTGCACCATGCAGCAGCAGCAGTACAACAGGACAAGGAAGGCTTTATGGCAGTGCTCTGCTCAAACTTGTGGAGGCTTTAGAGAGCTCAAGTGTGAGCTCAAGAGGGGAAGAGGCATCAGCTTGATTAACCAGAGTTTTATTACAGGTATCCTAAGTATATAGTTTACTTGTAATCAAAGCTTCTTTGACAATTCTCTGATTGCACTGCAGAAAACTTTAACTCAGTAATCAGTGAGRAAACCAGTGGTGCTCATCCAATTCACTACCAGATTTCAGTTCTCCTGTGTTACTACCACAAGGCTAAAAGACAGAAAAATACACTTTTCACTCCTTTCCWTGCTGACCCTTGCAGCCCATGAAAATGCTAAAACCTGCCTTTGTTTCTCCAGGGAGAAGATGACAGTTGCTGATGCTGTGATCGCTTCATCTATTTTTGCCAATGTACTACTCAGTGCTACAATTTGATTCCTCCTACAAGAAAACAGCTGATGAACACCCATTTTAAAAAGTATGCCTAAATAGGGTTGATCTGCCACTCTTTTAAGACTGCAGCTACTTTTGATTACTTAACATAACAAGAAGCATTTYAGTCACTCAGTTGCCGTAGGTAACGCTGTATCACACTTGCATATTCCCTCACTATTCCTTGYTGTAACCATTAGTGTCTGAGGAAAAAACAATTTGTTATTCAAATTTTGGACTCTCTTTGTATGTTTCTACTTCCACTTTTCCATGCAACAATAGAAGATAGGTGACATTAGCTGTGGCTGGCAATGGTTTTATATGATGTCTAGTCCTTTTCTCCATCCTAATTCTGCCTACTGTGAAGTCAGAAATATAGAATAAATACAATTGCTCATATATGAGAGTTTTCCTGTACAAACTTATTTCACAATTACAAAATTCTTTTCATATCTCTCTCTATATATCTCTATAAAGATATGAGGTTAAGTAGACACTGGATAGAATAAGATTAGCTTTCCTCTCCTGGCCAAATTTCATCCTAGGTAATTACATTCTTCCTGACTAAATATCTTTATAATTTCAGTAGGGTACAGTCTATTTCCTATTTCAAATTGCTTTGTTGTACATAATGGGAACTCCTGTATTTTCCTAGAAATGGGTATGCTCTGCTAGCAGGTGAAGTGATCACTGGTGAGTACACATTAAAATCAATAAAATATTATTTAATTCCTTTTGGGGAATGCCCTAAATCTCATTTTTTGTCAGGCRGAGACAAAAGGTTGTGGAGATTTTTTGAGAAGATTGAAAGAGAAGAGTTTGGTACTAAGCTAGTGATCTCTGCCTCTTTCACCTTTGGGTCAGGGAGTGTCAGGACATTGGTAGGGGATTTGACACAATGAATTACAGAGATGTACTTGGATTGTACCTGTATGAGGGGGAAAAACTGCTGTAATTTCAACAGAAGATATCAGGATGTATTAAACTCCTGGGAAGAAGGGATCTGTGCAGGTGACTCAATAGCTCTTATGTGCAGACCTGAACACTGACACCATTGTCAGATGGTAATATCAAATTTGGGAAGTTACAGGTAGGAACAGGACAAAAATTCAGGATATGTGAAATTTAACTGATCCAGGTTTATGTTTCACAAAAATGYCCATAAATGTCTCTTCAGAATAGACAACCACTGCACAGCACAATGTGCCTTGTATAGAGTATAAAAGCCAAGTCTGATTTATGGCATTTTTGAACACAGAAATCCACAGGAAATTAGTGATTACTTCCAGAAATTAGTACCACTGATAAGATCCAGGGTCAGAACTGTATACACCAGTGTGAACTCCATGGAGTCMTTGTCCTTCTTGTTAGGTACATCCCTAATGAGAGTCCCAAATGTTTGAGATACATGAATAAAGGAGTTGTCACTAGGGAACTAACTTCTTGAAAACATCTCCAGTGTAGGAGTTACTAATTTGCTACACTTTTCAGAATATTAGCCACGTGTGCAATGGGSCCAAGAGCACAAGCATTTCATGTGCAGATAGAAATTGTATTTTATTATTCATGAGCCTTATTTATTTACCAAATTAAAACTGAAAGCATCACCACAGCATGGGGTGACTCTTCTTCACAGAGCAGGTCTTGAGGTCTGCCAAGTCTCACTTCATAAATGGAATGGTGACACAGAGACCACACATTCAATGCAATTTCCAGAGCAAACATACCTTGAAAAGTAACTTAAAAATCTAAATTGCCTGAAACAGGACTAAGATATCAAGAACTGATTGCCTCAAGCCCATATTACCTGAATTATCTAAATACACGTCTGTCTTCAAAACTTCATGAGACTGACTTATTTGTAAGATATAAAAGGAAATTAAATTCTTCCTGTGTTCACCTGGGATTTAAAAGTGCAGACCCACTGCTTCACTCTTTATTCTGTGCAACAGTGGAGTTTAGGAATCTATTTTCTRTATAAAATGCAATCTGACATGAAAACACCCTTTGACCAATGTTCAGTGCAAAGCTCTGCACAGAGAACTCCACACACCAAAATAAATAGAGAAGGATAAGAACTGAGGAAGCACATGTGATACAGCCCAACTATTTCCAGGCTCAGGATTAATCACCTCAYACAGCCTCTGAATCCAGGCTCTGGAATTGCAGATGATGATGATAAAGTCTCAAGAGGCCCAAAGTCTCTTTGGAGCTGTGCTCTGCCTGTGCTGTGCAATTACAGCAATAATCCTCCTTCACACTTCCAAGGTGCCTGGAAAGCTCCTGGTAGTATTCAGCAGCCAATAGGATTTCTGAGCAGCCAACAAAGCCAGCATGATTCAGCAACCACTTCTTTCTAGTTTCTATTCTTTTTAATAAAGAAYAATACTGTGCATAGTGTAGTTTTAAAGTACATTCCTTCATTATAAGTTAAAACTAAGTATTTTTTGTTTGCATTATACTGTACTCCTAGTCCAAGCTTCTGCTATTTTCTTCTCTTGGGTTTCTTTTCCTCTTGTTATGCTTATGAATCAAATAAACTGARAATGAGCTTTAAAGCTGTGCTTTACACAATTGCTGCCCATTTTATATTAGAGTCCCTGCAGGTCATTTGAAATTATATGCCACTGAGCCTCTGACTTCTTGTTGTCACCAAGAAACACAACATGTTTGTTATTTTTAAAAATCCCACTTTAAGTAGTTGCAGAACAAACTGAGTCTCCATTTATCTGTATGTCCTGGGTGATTATAGAATGTTTTAAAAGCTAAGGAAGGAGCATCATCATTCAGCAACTRTTTACATTACACAGCAGCCCCTTAYYCAGCAAATGGCCCCATCCACAGAGCAGAGCATCCACCCTGGGTCTTCTCTGGGCAGAGAGAATTAAAACATTACTGTACCTTTCTGTGGTTTTTTAATTTCAATAACTTGAAAAAAATGTRAAGGTGTTGCCATAACTTGGGAAAGTGGAGTGGTTTGTGCTGTGAGTATTTGATGCAAAGAGTAAGGCACAGCCTGATAGAGATTTTGAGTGCATGAAATTCTGAGACCTGCCAGGACAGCATGGGAAGAKAATGTGTGGGCTCAGTCACTGTGAACCCAAATCATCCCTGGCTCTATTTAATGTGGTATTAGGGAATGTAGAAACTCTGCCAAAAGGAGAGCCCTGGACAAAAATGCCAGTCACATGATGCGGAGAGCAGGGGGACAGGATCTGGTCGTGAGCTCAGGAGTCATTTGGCAGGGACTATGGACACAATATTTTTCTTTCCTTAGCTGGCATATAACAAGGCAGGAAAAGAATGCCATGGTGACAAAATGAAGCCACAATGACTAAAATKAGTTTATTTCCCAAGACTTCAGTAGGCTTGGACCAGTTAAAATCAGTGCYCTACATCAGCATCTTCAAGATACATGCAAATATTTCATGATTTGACCATCTAGGATATTGTAATAGATTAAATTTTTTTKGAATTTAGGAAGTATCGTGTGAATGTGGAAAAAGGAAGAATTTGCTTGCCTGGCAATGGCTGCATTGCTGCCCATTGTCTTCCTAAAGATGATGTAGCAGCAGTTTGTTAATGTCTCCTCATGTAGGTGTGCTCCAGGTGACCAGCTCAGCTGCCAAGCAAGAACATCTCAGTAGAGACAAAAATGCTTCTGTACCCTTTATTATAAATCTCATTCTTTTTAAATGCATCTGAAGCTGCAAATCATATGCAGAGACATCAAGTGCCAAGTGAGCTCTGAAGTCAAAATCACAGTGCTGGAAAGTGTCTTTTGTAAAACTTCACATCTGCAGCCTGCAATGCTAATTGCAGGAGGTAAAAAGGTTCTTTTCCTGTAAACTTAAAGGGAATTTTCTTCTGCCTCTTCCTGCCTGGGATTGATGTTGCCTGCAGTTGTAATCCCAAGTGAGAGGCTGAAGAGCCTGGAAGTTTGAAGGATTCAAAGCCTTGTGTGATGCAAGTTCAGGTCCCAARTATCTGCCAGGATGCCAAAGTCTTCCCAGTCCCACCACCAACCATTGCTGGTGCTCAGCCTCCTGCCCACAGCCTTTGCAAAGAGTGAGGAGATATCAAACAGCWTAAAAGGGAGCAGAGCACAGCTGGGGCAGAGCTCACCCACCCATGGTCAGAACTGGAATTGTAGAATTTGCAAACTGATGCTTCTCAAATGAGTCTGATTTTGAATTTTTTTTTCAATAATCTATGCCCAGGGTATGAATGAAAAATATGCCCCCTCCTCTGCTGAAATAGTCTCTCTTCCTACAACTGAGCTTAAATTTCCCTTCCTGCTACTTGCCTGTAYTCATGGTGATAAATTATTTAACAATATGCCAGGATGTAGGTTGGCTGCACAACTGAATGATTCCCATCCCTTYTCTCTAGGGAAAACTCATTTTTGTAAAATCATCAGGTGATGTCCCAGAGCCATCTGGTGATGTCCAGGTAAGGTTCCAAGGCAGGACCTTCTTTTTTAACTTGGTAGGCTGAAGATCTTACAAAAACCAAAAAAAAAAATTCACAGCATGGTGGGTTTTAAAGTTTAGTGAAAAATTATTTGGTCACTAAAATACTTAGGTTCAGCAAGTTGTAAACAATAAATCAATCCTGGAGAAAATCATCCAAGGAGAAAGAATAGAATAAAGTGAATTGTTGATGGTTTCCTCCAATGTTTGCATTGGAGAAARTTCTGCAGCTGTTACTAGGTCAATGACACTTTTAATAGAAGTGCATTTCTGTGGGAGACCAGAGTATTCCTCTGGGTCTCCTGAATGGGCAGCAGCTAAGACAAGAGAAATAGGCTCACACARCCTGCTTGAAAGATAGCATTAGCTTTAATCTGACACTGTGGAGAAGGCTCCCAAAACTATCTGAAGATTTAGATGACACRAGGGTTTRATTRGTGTSTTTTTTATTATATCACTAAGTGTTTAGATATTAGTTTTAGATTTCTCTGTATTCTTATTATTAGGCAAATATAGAAGCAGATCAATRTGATAAAGTCACATTTTCCTGTTCTTCTCTTCCTTTTCCTTTTACAAAAAGTGTTGAATTTTTAAAATTAAGTAAAAGTGTAATTTCACTGTGTAACTTAAATTTTAATTATTAAATTTTAGAAAAAAAACAATGTTAAYGTAATTTAAATTATAAAAACCTAAGTACTGTTCAAGAACAGAGAAAATTCACTTTTCCAACTCCTTGTGAACACCACACTAGTTTCACAAAAATTAGAAATAAAGRTTTTAAAATAAAYATCTTCAAACTACAACCCAAAGACTCTGATCCCTTCTTCCAAGYRCGAGCAGTGAAAAAACAACCACTCACCRCAATCTAAAGTTATCTCAGAAGAAATACACCATCACATTTCTATAAAAGTGCTCTTAAAAGAGTGGTGAGTGCAATGTTTGCATGCCTTTGTACTGGTGTCTGATCAGGGTAAGGCGTGAGCTGGCTGGAGAATTGGTCCTTACCACAGCTGAGACCAAGTGTTGAAACTCCAGCAGCAGAACAGGGATGGCCTGGGAGCAYCTGGGGACACACAGATTTACTGCATACTGCATTCAGAAGGTCTGTGKTGCTTCCCTTCAGGATCACAGGACGTGTAAGGTGGAGGTCCCTCTGGCAGCCTGCCAAACCCAAATCCATCTGTGCTGTCTCCCAGTGATTTACCTTGGATCCAGGGCAGGGAGAGTACTTCCAGTGCTTTTGGCACAGGAGCCCTGCATTTATTGCACTCCTGTTCTCAATTGCACCATCACAATTGCTGGTCATTTTAATAGTGTTGTGACTTCAAATCAAAAGAGCAGCTCAGTTTTGTTTCATTTCACCTTTTCAGTTGGGGTGAGTAGTTAGGTATTCCTGATTGAATTGCTCCTTCATGCAAATGTCACCACTCCATTGTTACAATAATTACAATGCAGAAGGAAGCACTGGAAGCTTCCCTGAGAGAAAAATAATTTTTGTAACGGTATGTATAGGAGGAAAATCATCATCTTGTTTGTTTTATCGAGCAGTAAGCAAGGGAATCCATTAGTTTTGTAAATACAACAAATAGAACGAATATAAAAATTTAACAGCACAGCAAATCAAGTGGAATAAAAACCTATCAAAATTCTGCCCTCTGCTCTGCCCTGGTGAGACCCCACCTGCAGGGCTGCATCAGCTCTGGGGTCCCCAGCACAGGAGAGACATGGACCTGTTGGAGTGAGTTGGAGGAAGGAACAAAGATGATCAGAAGGATGGGAGACACCTCCTGTGGGGAAAGGCTGAGAGGACTGGGTTTGTTCAGCCTGGAAAAGACTCTGGGGAGACCCAATTGTGGCCTTCCAGTACCTGAAAGAGGCTTATAAGAAAGGTGGGGTCGAACTTTTTAGCAGAGGCTGTTGCAATAGGATAAGGTACAATGGTTTTAAATTAAAAGAGCAGATTTAGACTAGATATAGGAAGAATTTTTTTACAATAAGGATAGTAGAACACTGGCAGAAGTTGCCAAGAGAAATTGTGGGTGCCCCATCCCTAAAACCATTCAAGGTCAAGTTAGACCAGGTCAGTGCAAAGGGGGTTGGACTGGGTGACCTTTAAACTTCCCTTGTAACCCAAACCATTCTAAGATTCYATGGTTGTAYCTCTCAGGCTGTCTCAGGTGCAAGGCTTACCCTTTCTTCAGTTGACTCCAGTTGCAGCTAATTATACTACTGACTAATTAAATAGTACCTCAAAGTTACTAAAATGTCTCATTAACGTTGAGGGTCCAGAAACAAAAAAGTAAGTTAAAGACTGGTACTGCACACCTATTACTGAAAAACTATTTCTCTAGGTTTGCCAAAGGATTGCAGAGCTGTTCTGGAGCCAGTGCTCAGTCCTGCTGTTTCTGTGTCACAGTGTACATAACCTGGGTATTTGCTGTGTGGTAGGAGCCATTGGTACAAAAGCAACATTGGTAGTAATAGCAACACCAGTTTTTAATTCCTTGTGAGGACATGYAAATATCACCTGAATCAGCTAAAATCATCTTGCTGTTGAACAGGAAAYGGTAACAAAAGTTTTAACATTAGGATTGCCAATTAGTATTTATTATCTTGGTCTTTCTTTCTCTCTGTGTGGCGTTTTTTTGGGGTTTTTTTTGATGTTGTTGTTTGGGTGGGTGGTTTTGTTTGTTTGTTTTGGGGTTTTTGTTTGTTTTGGGTTTTTTTTTGTATTGTTACAAAACGTGATTGGCAAAAAATAAAAAGTGAAATTAGATGGTTGTTTTAAATCTAAATTAGTCACAAAAGCTAACCCTTTTAAAAATTGCTAGAAACAGTGAAACTAAAGAAGCCTGTCACACTTGAATTTAGGATGTGAATTTTAACAGTTGTTTAACAGTAGCTTGGCTCTTCCACAGTGATATGCGAAAGACAGTGGCTTTATTCTGATTTCTGCTCCCATTTTCTGCAGTCACTTGGCTGGCTTGAAGTTATTTATAACATTTAAAAAGCTGTTTAAAATGTTCTTAATAGATGGACTAAAGTAGTTTCATTATTGTTCAACTGTTTTTAAGAAATGACATGTGATTATTTTTGACAGAAGCTCAGCACTTAATGAACCTTGAAAGCTAATTATTGCTTCATATGTTCTTCCATGGGGAAAAATCTTTTTTAATAAAAGAAAATGAATAGAATTAGGGTGTTTAGGTACACACAAGGAAGCAAGATGCATGGTAATTGATTTTAACAAAAGTGGAAGATGTCCTCTAACTTCCTGACTGCCTTCAAAAAGCAAAATTAGGGACACTGTCCTTCCTTCACTTCTTTTACCTTGTGAGACCCCAAGTTCAGTGCAGGAGTAGGCACAGTATCATTTCCAACATGCAGTTTCATGCTCCAGTAAAGGAGCATGGAGTGATTGGTATAAAACTGTTGCTGGGCCAGGCTCAGTGGGCACAGGGACAGGACCTGAACCCTCACAGTTCCCCAAAACTGAATAGATACATGTGTGGAGTTTTTTTATTCATTCAGACCTTTTGTACAAGCACTTGAGATAGTAATTTCCGGATTCCCTTCTCCTCCCTTTCCATTTTACCTTCCCTTCCTTTAGCACTTCCCTTTACCTAATTCATCCTTTAAGCATCTTCACATTAAATCTTCCTCAGATCTTTAAATCTGCTTAGTTATCCAAGATCTGGAGCATGGGACAGAAATAGACAGGTTTCACTTAAAAGAACTGCAAGAGGAGAAGGTCTTATGCATTTTTGTCTTCCAGTACCTAAAGGCAGTCTCCAAGGAAGCTGTAGAGGGACTTTTTACAAGGGCAAATAGTGATAGAACAATGAGTAGTGGCTTCAAACTGAGACTAGGTTTTTAGATTACATATTATTATTAGATTTGTACTCTGAGGGTGATGAGGCAGTGGAACAGGTTGCTCAGAGAAGCTGTGCATGTCCCATCTCAGGAAGTGTTCAAGGCCAGGTTGGATGAGGCTCTGACCAGCCTGGTCTGGTGGAAGGTGTCCCTGCCCATGGTGGGGAGGTTGGAACTGGATRATTTTCAGATCTCTTCCAGCCCAAACCATTCTATGATCCCAGGGCGTAACAGGGACAAAGAAGATGCCTGAGCTGCTGCTGGGCAYTGCTGGACACCACTCCTGCAGACAGAACTGTCTCCTTGGCGTGGCATCTCCTCTCCCCCCAGGGGCTGCCTGCACTTGTATTTCAGTACCCTGCTCCCTCAATTTCTTGGCTGGAAAATAAAGATAGTAGCACTTTTCTAACTCCCTCAAAGGTTGGTGCAAGGATAAATGAAGGGATGGAAAAGGCTCTGAATGCTGTAAATATCAGTAGCACCGTTATCAAGTGTTCAGTGTGCACYCAGCAGCTTGCACTGTGAACAGTCCTGGATGGAGGAGAGGAGAGCAGAGCAGGAGGAGCTGCCTCCAGCAGTGGAGATGACAGGCTAACACACTAGGGTTAGTATCTACACCACTTCATAAACGTCTATTTTTAGAGAATGAAGTTATGCTTTTAATGTTCCTTTCATCTGAAGAAATGTCACTTATTTGTCTCAGAGTTGGTTGTTCTACTAATTTTTTCCATTTGCACAGAAGATTTAATAGTTGTGATTGTTCACCAGAGTAGGAAAAAAGGGAAAGCTATGCACCCAACATCAAACATCTCCTCATACAAAGAAAATCTATGAAGGTACAAGATTTTTTTTGTGACTTCTACATTTAATTTCTTTTGTGCTTTTATTATATTAATATGCATTCTRTTTTGATAAATAGAAAACAGTTAGAAAGTAATTTGCTCTTTTAATGAGACTAGTAAATTAATTTCCATGTCCATGAGGATTTCAACCAGTAAAATAGTATTCTCACCAAAGACTTAAAAAAATCTTTAAAATATATGTGAACTTCAATTTTGTCTTGGAATACATTTACAGAATAKAATTGCTCTTAATGTACCATGAAGAGGCGCTGCACTTTTTAATAAATAGTTTCTAGGGAGAAGTCCTAAAAGGACAGCTCTTCTTCTACTTCTGACTTTAAAGAACTTCTCTGGTTGTCATCAAGATTATGGAAACAAGTCTGTTCACTGTTCTTCWCTCTTTTACAAATAGGGCATTAGGAAACAGTTGAGAATTGATGTCACCCTGARTTTTTAAGCCTTCTGATAAGTTGAAGTTTGGAGTCAATTTTCCAATAGTTTTTCATGTAAATAACAATGTTATTTTCTAACTAGCTTGGATGTTTACATTCTTCCTAGTGAGATGGATTTCCTTAACAAGCATGTGTATTAGCCAGTGTGTGTAGACGTGGAGACTTTCTCCACCAATCAGAACCTTTTATTTCCTTTGTATAAAATATCCCTGATTTTCAATAAATCTCTCTTCTTTTCTTTTCCCTTGTGATTGCTGTTGCCATGCTGTTCTTTCCTGTAGCAACAAATTACCAAACAAAACAAAAAGGAATCTGATGATTTGGGGTMCTTAATACAACAATTAATAATAAATTGTCTAGAGACTTACTTATAAACGTACTTTCTATGTTTGCACACAAATGTTTTATTTTTTAATTGCATTTGGTCTATCCCTTATATCCCTCGAGCCTAATTTCAAAATTAATTTATCACATGAAAAAAATCCATGTATCACTGATCTGTGCTTGCCATTTTTCCCACTGAGATAACTCCCAGTTATTCCTCCCAATGTCACTGGGGAATTTAGCTTCTGACAAAACATGCCATGAACTTCAGAGTGAGTTCTTCAAAACTCCTCATTTAAAACTGCTGCTCTTTCTAAAAYRGARAGAAACTYACTGGCTTTCAAAGGCCCTGAGTCTGTGAGACTTGTTTTCCATAGGCAATAATCCTATAATAAWAATATAAATATATAATAATAATCCTGGTACCCAGCACAGAAGAGGGGGCAGGGCTGACCAGCAGAGCTACCAGCTCCCACACAGCCATGAGGTTTGGATCCCAGCATGGTATTCCAACAGCATGGGGCTACAGTCTGGTTTGGCCCACTGCATGGACAGGAGTCACTCAGGAACTTCAAATCCAGGTCCAAAATATATTCAGCTGAAGTCCTTAATTAGATATGAGCATGACAAGTAGAACAGGTCGCACATTTCAGCACTGCGTTTGGGTATGGATGGCAGGAGTGGTTTTACCGTGGGACATGTGCCAAATCCAAAGATGACAGAGGATCCACATTTCCAAATACCATTTGCTCACAAGAAATAAACCAAAAGCCTCAACAACAACAAAAACATTCCTTCTTTCTCTACTGACATGATATAAAATGAAAATTTTGATCTGAACTGAGGTGTCTGTGGGTTCAAGACAGCAAGATGCATGAATAGCCATGGCTTATACCTCGTACCAATAGCTTCTGAATCACCTCTGACAAAGGTAGTGTACCAAACTGGCATTTAAAGTCTGAAGTTTTAATTCTATTCATGGATTGTGTTCCCAATCCTCCTCTATGGCAAGGTAATTTCGACAATTTGTAAATGAAAGTAATTAAGCAGGTGTAAATTGCACCATGGAGCACTTAAGTGTGCTCTTATCCACTGAGAACAACATAGTTAAATGAAGTTGTTAATTTAGTCATTTGTAGGAATCAAGCATTACATGCTAACACATTAATTAAATAGTCAAGATTCTGTCGTCATGATTTGGTTCACTGTATTTCACTCGAGAACAATCAAGATCCATCCACAGATACACAGGCATATTAAAATTGAAACAATTATGTAAAACCCRGTCTAGATGAARTATATTCACTTGCCAGCTCTTGTTYTATTTGGATAGGCAAAAGGAGTCATTCTCCTAACATATTTTCTAACATTTATTTAGCCAAGCCACTTGGTCACAGCCAAAAGGCTCTGTCAACATATGGTGTAGGATGTTTAAAACAGCATTTGTGGGTGATATCTTCACACATTTGATGTGTTAGATCCAATAAGGAAACTTAAATTAGACACACAGATTATAGCCCTGGCTTGGAGAGAGCTGYAGGATCCAGGAAGGCCCTGGGCAGTCCTGGTTGTGCCCAGGTGCAGGCACAGGTCAGCACTTGCTGTCACAGCCACAGTGCTGTGCACAGTCCCACCTTCACAGAGTGATGTGCTCTTGCTTTGGATGGACAGCCCCCTCCAGCTGGAAGCATGATTGCCAGGCATTGGCACCCCAAAGCAGAGGATCTGCCCTGCTTCTCATCCACTCAGCAAGGTGGTACAATCCAAATCAGCTGGTTGATACCTCCTGCCAACTTCAGAGCAGAAGAGACACCATGCACTGCCCAGCACACTGGATCTCTTGGCAAGGCAGCCATGGGAAAAATCTGGCTGGGGACCATGCACTGAAGAACTTTATTTGCTTAAAGGAGGTGTTTTGTTTGGGTTTCTGTTCGCTTGTTTGTTTTTAAAATGCCTCTTGGAATCTAATCAGGCTTAAGACTTGGAGCTGGGCGGCTCTCCTGGACTCTGGCACCCAAATTGTATCTATGATGCAGTGGGGATCCAGGTATATCCTATAAGATATATCTTACTCCTAATATCAGCTTTTGCTCTTTAGTGCTTTTTGTTCTATGAGTTGACTTCCTGCTCCTGTGGCTATTGGGCTTCTGAAGTTAATTCTTTTGCTGCAGGATGAAGAMATTTTTTATAAGCAATAAATAAGCTCCTTTTATAGGAGCCCTCAGGGAACATTATCACACTCACAATRAGAGACAGTTAACATTTTTCCAACATACTCTTCATCTGCAAGTGTAACTCAATCAAAAACTTGCTTTAAAGGAGAAGCAGGCAGAAGCATAGYTTATAAAAATGGAAAGAAAACAATTTTAAAAGTGTCAAGAAGATTTTTGCCAAAGTTTTCTGTTGCAGAATTGAGAATTATGTGCACACAGATTTCACCCATAGCCTCACCAGCTGTGCAACAGTAGGAAAGGATTAGAAGTGCTACATTTTAAGAGAAAGTGTTGTGTTCAGAAATCATTGTCAAGTGTGTAAAAGGGAAGGTGTTATTTTTAGAAATGAAATGTATTTTTCTCCTCTTCATCACATTCTCTTACTATTTCTTAGCTCTACAAAAGCTGGAAGAGACTGAAAGTTTGTGAGTGTGGCAAAAGAAAAAGTCCTTTTTCATATTTTCATCCTTTTCTCATGGAAAAATATTATAATTTCACATGGAAGTACTCCTGAGAAAAGCTCTTCTTTTCCAGTTCTACCTATGCATGAAGCAGAASAGGCAGATTAAAGGAACTGTCAAAAGTTTCACTGTTAACAGCAGAGTGAAAAATAGAAACTCATTTTATCTGACTTTTCATTTCCCTAATATTCTTCTTGCTGTCAYTCTCCAAAATGTCCCCTGATGTTAAGTAAGAGCAGAACTTGGGAAAGGTGGAAAAAGATCCTTCAGACTTCAAGACAGGGATAGCATTTCCTGGTTTTGAATCATTTTGAGAATGCAAATGAAGATTTCATCCAAATAATTTTCTAAACCATCATTGACACTTTGCAGTCTCTAAATTGCCATAACAAATCCATGTTAACTTTTGCCCACGACAAATCAAATTTTTTTAGGCTCTTTCTCCAGCCATACTTTTCAATCATATTTCTATACCTTATTACAGACCACACAATTTTTTGCATGTCTGGTCTCACACAGGAACCAAGTTCCATTGTATGTGCACATCTTCTATATTGCTATACCTCTAGCCTGTCTTATCAGATCAGGAAGCCACACTACTGCTTTTTTCCATGTCTCTTTCTACTGACCTTGCAATAATTTTTATACCCTGTTACTGTAAATCAGCTCCTGCAATCCCCAACTCCTCCTTTTTATGCTAAACAACTGTGTGCTGCAATTTCAAATACAAAAGTTTCAGGGGAGAACCTCAGGAAAGAAAGAAGAAATTCCACAAACACTCAGACAAAATGACACAAGCCTTTCAAGTGTCTGCATTATTAAAGTAGAACACAAAATGGTGTCATTTGTCCTTCCCCTGGACCATGCCCTCACTGCTGCTCAGCCCAGGCATTTGACAGTGTTGGCAGTGGACAGCAGCAATGTGCCTCAGTGAGTGCTGGGTTTGGCAGACCTGTGGGCTGTGCTTGCTCTCTCAGAAGTGTTCTCAGGTTGAAGAGTRAGTTACAGTCAGAAGGCTGATGTGAGAAAATGCTCCCAACAAGACAAGGTTAATGACAGGTCCCATGAGCTGCTCAGCTGAGGCCATTGCCATTGCACTGCATCATTATTGAAATGGGTCCCCAGCAGAGGGCAAATACACTGAAAGTTAGAAATGAACATGGGGAAATGGGGAGAAAAAATGTGCTCACTGTGGTTATTGTGTTCCACATATCCCTGTGAGCACAGGGTCTCTTCTGCATGTGTGGGTTGGATGTGGGACCTGCTGCACAGAGAAGAGGGCAAACCAGGTTTTCTCTGCTAGCACAGTAAAAAAGTAATAAAAACCATACTATTAACCTTTTACAAACATTAGACTGTGGCTCTATACACCGTTTCATGATGGATTACACATTTTAACTGCACTACTCAAGGAGTTTTATTGCTGACCTGCAATTTTTAGAGTATCTTCCTTCCTCGCAGGTAGAACAAGCTGTGATTTACTGCCACTGAGTTCTCCTAAGTTTCACAAGATTAATGGRGTTTCCACAATTTTAACAGTCTCATTATCTCATGGTTTAATATGTTATGTGAAATTATTTCAATCTTTGTGACAAATGGAATATTATATAATCTTTTGTTACAATTGTTCCCAATATATTAGGTCTAGAAGTARTACCACTGTGCTTTCAAGGGGTTGAAAAAAGAACAAGCTTCCCAAATTCAGATGTGTTAATCATCATGTAKGACAGAAATATTAACCAAGAGACCTATAGGAAGGAGGGGATGATTCAACTATGTGATAGGTTCATGTACAAACACAAAAATGAAACGTGTCCTAAAAGAGGAATGAAGGGAAGTGGTCTTACTCCATTACGGGCTGGAAACAGGACAGGTTGTTCAGGAACCTTCACCAAAAAAACAGACACCACATATCTCAAAAAGCTCTCCAGTGTAAAGTGACTTAGATGGAAAAGCCAATTATCCTTTACCACAAASTGGCTTTGAGCAGTTAGTTTGGCTTTCATCAGAGGGAGAGCTATTGCATCACCCGCAGCTCAAGCTGTTGTAGAAAGATTTGTATTTACAATCAATAAGTCACAAGCAATTACAAAGAAGTGRGTACAGCACATGGAAAGCATTGCTRTAACTGTGATCCAAAACCCTGTCYACTTTCAYTTTTACTTGATAAGATTTTGACAATTTGTCTTTTTTTTTCCTCTGGGCTATTTTGCCCATGTAAATGCAAAACACAGAAGGATGCTCAGTTCTTTTAAACATTTTTGCTACGTGAAAYTCAAAAGGCTAAGTGGATAAGAAAACAAAGTATGCAAATCACTTGTGAAAGGAACAGCCCATTTTTACTATGATTCATATGTTTTACAGAATGATGATTAATTTTTTTCCCCATATTTCATATTCCATTCTTTTCCAGCTTTCATATGCTTTTAAGAGCATAGGAAACCACAGAGYTGAAGTATATACCTTTGTAAATTTTATCTTGTGAATTCATCCCACACAGTCTGTTTCCTTTGTCCAATGTTTCCATAACTGTTCCAAATTAATGAGGGATAATTACAGTAAAGACTAAAAAGCCTATCTTTTCAGAGTTTTGAATGTAATGTTTGTCTCTGTACTCTTTCCAGAGTGCCATAAAAATGGAAYAGAGTACCAGAGACTTCCCTCATGCCTTGGAAGGGAGCAGGGCTAAATTTTTAATGAGAGTCTTTAGGAATACAGATTTACTGGCTACATGTGCTTGTCATGGAAAATGAAATAAGAGCTCCCAATATCCACCAGGCAGATTARCCTGCTGATGATTTTAAAACGTTTTTTCCAGCATAATTAAGAAAGAAGTTTCTGAGAGCTCTCATTGCATTCTGTCTCAAATTTGCCATGCAGCCTGCAGTACCCATTTCTAATTCCAGGAGTAATTAGAGCTCTCCTGGGACTTGCCCTGGAACGTATTTTCTTGTTCATCCTGTATACTTCATATAAACTGATTTTGCACCTCTCCTGTCAGCATGGTAGAAGTACTATTMATTTTTGCCATTTAGAATTCTGCAGTAATATGATGTCTAAGACATATATTGTCCTCTGTACTCACTTCTTCCCACTTTATCTTAGATAAATACCACTTATGCTACTACTAGTAGTAGTTGAAATAAATTTAAGGTGCCCTTTTTTAGCAGGAATAGATTTGCCTCCCTGAGGCAAGTAACAAGCATTGTGTAAAGCAGGCTGGCCATGCTAGGAAATGCTCCAAACTCTCTCCAGGCTTGGAAACAGCCCAAACCTCAATAATTCAAATATTTGCTTCCTCTCTGTGCAACTACTTTTCTCTCTATCAGGTTATGGTGTACGAGCTCACCCATGGGGGGTTACCTAGCACTTCTGACAGAGGCGTCTCTGTGCTCCAGACTGTGCCAGCACTTTGGGGATAACTCAAAGGAGAGTGTCCAAGCAAGGTCATTTCATGGTGACAGGCACAGGAGAAGCAGCAGAGTGGATGGGTGGGTTCAAGGCTTCACCTAATGTGAGGTGTCAAATGTAGGCGTCTGAGTGTGTTTATTTCCATTACACACAGAACAGACCCAGGCCATGATTCAGGTCCTTAAACGTAAGTCTTGAGCCATCTGAGACACCCTRGAACAACCCCACAGGCCCCCTACATTTTCTGGGTCATACCCATGAAGCTCACGTGGGTGTTAGAGTGTCTCAAAAGGCCCCAGGCACCTCCTCTGGTCACTGAAATGGAGATGCACCTGCCTGCAGGTAACCACACAAGGATACTGAAATGAGGACTCTSTGTGGAACTGAGCCTGGCTGGGATGTGTTGTACTGCTCAGGGTACAGATGGAACACATGATGCTGAGTTGTTAAGTTACTCTCTTAATTCATAGAAATGATTGACACAAAAATCATAGGCAGATCCTGGAACTGAGGCAAAGCTTTCCCAATCCCAGCCACTCTCCTATCCAGTACATGGACAAGGATAGTTACAAAAAGGGAAATAGTAGAAAGGCAGGACTTCCTAATCCAACAGGCTGCCCTGATCCTGCAGGCATTCACAAAAMGTTGCAGAAGCAATCTTTTCTAGGCACCTCATCTTCTTTCATGGGTCTTTAAAGYTAGCAATTTTTTAACATGTAGCATRCTGCTGTAAATACTAATCCTCTGTTGTTTTCTCAAATTTTAAATTAATTCAGACCAGAGATGTCTGTGCAATTGGAATGACATACCCCTAAAGAGCTCAATAAATTTCCTTATGTGTATTACCTAAGCAATGTCTCACACTTCATTTGAAGTTTTCTTTCTGTTTCAGTTGTAATCAAGTGCTTTAGCAGTCTGAAAAAAAAATCTTACAGGCCTCTGCTCCTAATCACACAGTTGAGTTTGCAGTAAATTATCACATGCGGATGGAAATTAATTTTTTTTATCTATTGCATGATTACAGCTTCCTTTCTAATCAGTCTTCACTGGGTTTTGTGTATCAGCTATTTAATCAAGCCATAAACATATCCTTGTCAAAGGTATCCTTGATATCYTCTCATTACAACCTGTGTCACTTTATTCCAAAAGACCAGAACCTGACATTCCACAYATTTGTCTACAGCTGTAAATATTATATTTATCATATCTAGAAATGGAAGAAAGATGCCATGTCTCCAGGTACATTGTTCTTTCCATATGGACAAAATTTGTCCCTCAGAAATATTTTTAAACMCTTTGTTCTCTCTAGTTTTTCCAACTCAGATAACGAGATTCTCACCAACTCTTCTGGGGAATGTTCCTCAAACCTTTCCCTATTCTAATGTCACCCTACACAAACAAGGACTTTCCACTGTTGACATTTCCCAAATGCTTGCCATCATGTTGTCTTCACTATCCCATAAATCTGATTAATCTTCTCCMCACTACATAACCAGGGCTCAGTTTTCAGTCAGTAAYAATTTTGTTTTCTTTCTGTTATTCTTCTATAATTTAAATTCATCTTAATTACCACCCACATCCTAGCACAACACAAGTACTCTTGGCTGAACTTTCTGTGGACCAGAACTGTAACATATCACACCAGTGGAAAACAGTGCCAAAAGATTTGCTCTGGGTGTAGTTCTTAGAGCAGATATCCCAGCTAAGCCCCTGAAAGTGTCCAGCCCCCTGGATTACAGCTGATCTCAGCCACACCAGTGCCCTGTCCTGGGCCTGGATCCAGAATGCAGTGAGATGGGGTCCCTCATGSCTCTTCACACAGCACAGGACACAGCAGGTGCACCCCCCAGCCTCTGGCCTCAGTGGCATTTTTGTTCCTGACCTGCCAGGGCAATGCATCCTGAGAGGGATTTCCATTTGCAGCATTGCCACATTACGAATTCAAGACTGACTTTGTCATAGATACTATCAGCACATTCCCAGCTTTCGCTTGAACATCTATGTTTAAATATTTACAGTTTCTAGGTTTTGTTCTAGTATTTAATACAGATATTTACTCCACATGCYTACTTGCATTTTCCAAGCACAACATTGCTAAGTGATTTTCTAACTGTAGCTCTGCCCTCCATCCTCTTGCCTTACTGTTCTGTTCTCATGAGGATTGCAGTAATTCCTTGTATGGTATGTGTYRCAAACYRGTCCCTTTGGTCCAGGACACCAAAATGYAAAATGAGACAAATATAAGGACCAATAAAAGGACAAACACCTGCAAAGGGCCAAGCCCTAACCCACAATGCATGCACACAGTGCASAGGGGGWTTCTGSTGGCCACAGCATCACCAGCAATGGRCTGGTGTTGAGCTTCCTACAAAGCCCATGGTGGCACAGATCTTTCTTTTCAACCTGATCCCTCATTGTGGCAACATTTCAGTAGGACTGGCATAAAGCAATTACCTTCTTGTTCTTTCAGCCCACAAAAAGACTTCAAAACATATCTTAAGGCCCATCCCAGCTGGATGTAAACTAGCAATCCACTGCAACAGCATCCACAGTTTGCTGTTAATCCCACCAGCCTGCAAATACTTTTTTCACTCTCTTACTATTTCCTGTACCCAGTGTATGAAAGAGTCCTTTCCGTTCCCCATGAGGATGCTGTTTCTCATTATTTCCCAGCTGATACATTAGCTATTTGAGAATTTGATTAACTGAAGTTGTTTTTATACTTAAAGTCTAATTTTACAATTAATAATGCAAGTAAACTATGTGTTCACCAAACTGATGAAAATGTCATTGATATCCAGTAAACTGCTGTGTCAACTTCCCAGGGAGCCCATTGCAATGCCCAGCCACACTCAAGGTAAAGAACCTTTTCCTAATATCCAGACTAAAACCCCTCAGGCCCCTCCCTTGGGTCCTGTCCCTGGTCAGCACAGATCAGTGTCTTCCTCTCCTCTTCCCCTCCTGAAGAAGCTGTAAGTGCAGTGAGGTCTCCCCTCAGTCTCCTCTSCTCCAGGCTGAACAGACCAAGTGACCTCAGTCACTCCTCACACRCCTTCTCCTCAAGGCCCTTCACCATCATCGTGGCCTCCTTTGGACATTCTGCAATAGTTTAATATTTTCATACATTGTGGCACCTAAAACTGCCCCCAGCACTGGAGGTGGGACTGCCCCTGCCCAGAGCAGAGCAGGACAATCCCCCCCCTTGCCCGGCTGGGATGCTGTGCCCGATGTCCCCAGGACAGGGTTGGCCCTCCTGGCTGCCAGGGCACTGCTGGCTCAGGTTCAACTTTGTATCAACCAGGACCCCCAGTCCCTTTCCATGGCAGTGCCCTCCAGCCTCTCATTCCCCAGTCTGTCCATACACCAGGGCTGCCACATCCCAGGGGCAGAGTCTGGCTCTTGTTTCTGTTAAACTTCATATGGTTGGGGATTTCCTCAGTCTTCTAGTTATTCAAGATCTCTCTGCAGGGCTTCTCAGCCTTTGAGGGAGTCAACAGCTCCTCCTAAGAGTGTCTGGAAACCTGCCCACCAGAAAARTGACCTGGAGGTGCTGGTTGACTATGGGCCAGCATGTGCCAGCTGGTACTGGCACTCTGGTACAAGACCAATGGTATCCTGGCCTGTATCAGCAATAGTGTGGCCAGCAGGACCAGGGCAGTGACCATCCCCCTGTATTAAGCACTGGTGAGGTCCCACCTTGAGTGCTGTGTCCAGTTCTGGGACCTTCAAAGACATTGAAGAGCTGGAGTGGTCCAGAGGAGAAAACTAGAACTGGTGAAAGGTCTGGAGCACAAGCCTGATGACGAAAAGCTGAAGGGTCTGGGGTTGTTTAGCTTGGGGAAAAGGATGCTCAGGGAGACCTTATCACTCTCTGCAACCACCTGAAAGGAGGCTGTAACCAGGTGGGAGTTGATCCCTTCTCTAATGTCATTAGTGATAGGACAAGAGTAAATGGCCTGGAAAAGATTTTGATTTGATTTCAAGAAAAATCTTGTCACAGAAAACATTGTCAGACACTGGAACAGGCTGCCCAGGGAAATGGTAGAGTATTTAAAAGATGCATAGATGTGGCACTTGGGTRTGGTAGTCRAGACAGTCACAGCACTCAGAGTGCTTCAYTAAAAACATTCGGGAGGCTCAAGTATCAGGACTTGATTATCTACCAGTCTTTCATACTTACCAGAAGGCTTCACACACCAACACCTCGTTATTCAACAGTCTCTATCTTATTTCCCAAAGGCAGCTCCAAGCAGGTCTCAGGGTCTGGCCATTTATACAGCAGTCAGTCAGTTCGCCTTCTCTCGTCCTTCTCACAGCACCAGCTCACTCCATCCTGTCCCTGCTACAAAGCCTTATCAGTCCCTTGCACCATCTCCTGTCCCTGGGTCTTCACAGCACAGTAGCAGGCTCCAACTGAGCTGCAACAGAACCCCTCCCAGCCAGCTCACTCCTTATCACACCCATAGCTGGGAGAGCAAGGCTGTTCCCACTCTGGGATAATTAACACAGCTGCAATACATCAGAGGCAAGATTACCTTTAGTACCAAATCTCTTTGTTTCCCCACACTATCTTTACCTATCTTATCACACACTTGGGAACACAGTTTAGTGCTAAACTTGGCAGTGCTGGATTAATGATTGGACTCAGTGGTGTAAGAGGTCTTTTCCAACTTAAATTGTTCTAAGATTCTAKAAAAAAAATTCAAAATATGTTTTTTGTG
Source organism: Alauda arvensis (assembly GCA_902810485.1). Classification (NCBI taxonomy): domain Eukaryota; kingdom Metazoa; phylum Chordata; class Aves; order Passeriformes; family Alaudidae; genus Alauda; species Alauda arvensis. The sequence goes on from CADDXX010000488.1 coordinate 614,485, forward strand.
ATTGCCTTTTTCAATTCTTCCCTAGTATTTCTCAATTAATTGTACATAAACATGTACAATAACTTTGGCAGCATGTCCTGACTTTTGGCTTTGAAAAACACTTCCATATTTTTCAATTTGTTTTGGTAGGATCTCTTTCAGTTTACTAGCTTAACTCCCAAATGACTTTTGTGCAACTCAGTTTCATAGYCTGAGTAGTGTCTTTCATAGGCAAGCTGCTGAAATAATAAAATGACACTAAATATTAAAATATTTATTTCAAAAATAATTATTTCAAAATAATGTGTTAAAATAATTAATTTCAAAATGGCAACAATAAGGRGTAGAAATAGCTGCAAATAAGTMTTTCCYAAACCAAAGTTAAAAAAAAAWATCCTAACAGCAGCCCAAAATTTTRYTGCAAAGAAATTAAGGTTAGAAGTAGCCAGAGACCTGTATCCAGGGTGAAAACAAGATTCAGTGAGTTCCAGGGCTCTCCACTTTGCTGACATTTAATGTCCTGTTTGAGCTTCTCTGTGCAAAATGGTTTCTACATTTGTAGGGAAAGTTCTCACAACTTCCTGGCAACATTCAGAAAACCCATGGTGTTTGCACATACACAGTGCAGAGGGTTTTTGTGATGGCCATGGCATAACACTTTAAAGAGGAATTGGGTGCCCTTTCCAGAGTAACCTGGGAAATAAAGTGGCCACATAGCCTGGGCATTGATATGTGCATCCCACAGTGTGCATGTTCAGGRGTCAGAAGCAGCTCCTGACAGACATTTGTTGGGATCTGGGAATGATATAAGAGTTGCTTAACCCCAGACACTCCTGGAAGTTGGGCCAGGGGAGCAGATTCCTGCTCTTCCTGCCCTCCACACCATCAGTCCAGTGCTCTGAAGCTCTATGGTGTGGTGTGACCTCCCTSTCCTTAGGCTCCCCTACTGTGATCTGTACACAGGCACCTTGCTTCAGAAGCAAGGACATAACTGCCTGGTTGTCAGGGAGCTCAGCTGGAAGGAGGGAAGGGAATGGGGATCTCCTTGGAGTTAGGAAGAAGTAGAAATTGAACCCAAGTCTTCAACTTCCTGATGCAAGTATGGAAAAGCAGAGGTTATTSCTGGAAAAACTTAATAAGTATTCTCAGCCACAAGTCCTCACCTCTAAGAGGGTTCCTCACTCTGGCCTAACCTTATGCAAATTTTCTGATATACAAATTGATAAAACCCAAACAAATAAACAAAAAGTTTGACAAGGTACAGACAGGCCTGGTTTCACTAGCTTTGAAACTGCAGAACAAAAAAGGACTGAGGGATAGGAGGTGTCAAGATGTTACCTTTAATACTCAATATGTCACTTGTCACCATTGGGACCAAAGCTACASTGCTTGGGAATGCTGATAGGATACAGCTTTTCTGTATGGTTTGGCAGCTTTGTGATACTGACACCAGCTCACCAGTGGATGTTGGCACAGAGTACTTGAGAAAGGAAAAGCTTTTACTCCCTGAAGTTTGATTACTCAGAATGAAATGAGACTAAAGAAAGTGAAAAGAGGAGCTTAAGATCAACTTTAAGCAGTAAATCAAGAACATTTTTTGTCTTTAATGCAGACTAGGGAACAATTTGAGTTAGTACCTAACACTGAAAAGAAAATTATTATCCCTTTAGGTGAGCTTCTGTATTGCTGSGTAGCTTCATTTTCCAGCCACTCAGTAAGAATGCACATTACTATTCCCTGGAGAAAGAGAACATGCCAGAATAGTGATGGATACTGGGGGCAGTCAGGGTTCCTATCTGAGAGTCCTTTCACAAATAGACTCCCATAATAAGAAGTTGCACAGTTAAACTTGAACAGATCATTAATTTGATAATGAAAAAGCCAACTCCACATAAAATGCCCCAACTTCCATCATTTAGCAACAAATCAAAGGGAAAGTATGAGGACAGATGGTAAAATTACTGTTAGCACAAATGGCACAATGAAGAATGTTYAATAATACCTAATAATGCATCAAACAGGATGGGCTGTGCTACACCAACACWCCAGAACATTTCTGCTCTTGGGGAGCCACTGCTTGCCAAGGACACCCAAGGGCTGGCACTCCCAGTCCACAGCACACAAAATCTTGAGGGCCCAAAGACTGTTTCTAAGAGACAGGATCCKAAGGTCCTAACCAAGGGGTTGTCAGTGCCAGAGAAGAGGGAATTTGGATTAAATTATTTTTGCCAAGCCTGTCCTGAATTCACTTGGAGTTATTTCCAAAAAAAAACCACACTGAAAACAGGATTGACACTCTGGAAATAACACCTGGAGAGTGCTTCCAAAGTGCTGATGCTTTGGGGAGGGGGAAGGTCTTGTTGTTCTAGATTGTGGATGAGAGTTTTGAGACATCTATCAAAACAAAGCAAAATAAAACAAAACAAAACAAAAATCAAAAAACCCCAACAAAACAAAACAAAACAACAACAAAAAAACCACAACCACTTTCCAAACAGGAGATATAATCTGGTGGRTTTCAATTAGTCTGTTGTGTCCTGTCACTTTCATGTAAGCACTGCAGTAAAGTAGGAATTTTTGAGCTGCCTGTCCCACTCTGTTCACAGTGAAAGAGAAGAACTAGATCAAGTAGTCAATTCTTGCTTTCCTGTGCAGATCAACATGCTTTATCTTCATGCCATAAACAAACAGCATGAATCAAACCCATGACTTAAACACTCAAGTTTTCACAGCTTCCAGCCACATGGGTTTTTGAAGTGTCAAAATACAAATGGTCAAATGGAATGAATGACTTTTACATCTCAATACCTGCTCTGTAACTCTAATGAAAAAATAGCATTATTGACCCAATGGCTTATGAAGTAAATATTTCTCATTCTTCTCTTAATGTAAGGAATAATTTTTCAGTTGAATTCCCCAATATAAAGGGTATATATTTCAATATTAGCAACTCTTCTCATCAGTACCACACATTSCTTCAGAAAAGGCAGATCTAGAACAGCACAGGAGCAGGAAGGACTGCACCCTTCCCAGGATGCTGCAAAGGCAGGCAGAGTCAGGCCCCCTCTCTGTAGTTTTCTCAAGATTAGCAAGAGATCTAACTAAAGGTTTGATATTACCATGCAGTGAGAATCATTACTGGGTACAGAAGGATCCTTCTGTAAGCAGTTCCCACAGGCAAGATTTTCAAMTTTTATTGAAATACAGAAATTAAATTTTCATTTCAGAAGAAAATAAGAAATTACAACCCTATCTGTTAATTAATGTTGTATAACCAGTCACATGCTAAGGAAGGTGAAAGCCAATATTTGCACCTGGGGTGAGCAAAAGTGGAACTTCTCCCAGTTCTTGTTTGCAGTCTCCAGCTCCAAGTGTACCAGGAGCACCAGAATAATGGCAAACAGGGGAGAGCAGAGGAGGAAGCTGTCGTGTCAGAGGAGAGTGATCACTTCATTTTCACAGCTCTCCTTTGCTTTTAAACTTTTGAAWGAAAATGCTACAGATCAATAGGTTTCCTCATTAGCCAACTGTAGCACCTGGCTGTGAATACCAGGAACAGCCCTGACTTACATACAGATGAGCTGTACAGAAGACAACTGAGCTGACACCACTTGCATTCTGGAATTTTTCTGGACATTGTGGAATTTTTCCGGACTGAAATTTTATATGTCAGGAAATAAAGGTTGAATATACAGCTTGTTCTTTCAAATTCACCYCCTGGGCACTGTAAATTTCCTTTCTCTCCTGCCCAAAGCTTTTCAAATTAACCCTGCTAATTTTTACTTTTTGGCCTTTTTTTGGGGGGTGGAATGCTTCCCATTCTGTTCARGTTTTCTGGTGAGAGAAGGGAAAATGACCAGCTGTCTTTGAAGCCACTTGCTCTAGTTCCTTCTTTCTAGATTTGAAAAAGCTCTATACCATGCTTAAGAATAAACAGCATGTGAATTATTTCATGAAATTCAAATAAATTGTTTCAAGTAGGCATATTTTTTCTCCATGYTTTTTGCATTTCACAGGATAAAAGCAGTTTTACTTCATGGCACTATGATGATRCAGCTCACAACTCCAAATAGCATTAGTTTCCAACCCCAAGCATTTTAGCAGAGAAAATTTTATACTTACTGAAACCCTGAYAGCAGATACATTTTCCTTACACCTGCAAAACAACTTGACATTTAATACCTGTGCAAGAAAATGCTCAGTTCTCTTTCTCCTGGGCTCCTCAAATCTGCTCTCTGCACCMAGGAACTGAATCCATGGCAGTGAACAGAGTTTTTTGACATCAAGTTTCAAGTAAGTAAAAAGCTGCAGATCTTTACAAGAGARTATCTCTGTTCCTTGTTTCTAATTATTTTCTGTTCTATCAATTTAAATTGGAAGCTTCTTGCTACAGGAACAATCTCTGACTTATAAATAAAGTTGTATGACCTGTCACATATCTGAGAAGGGTGAAACAAAACCTTTGCCCAGGCAATGAACAAAAATTTATTTTCTAACRTTTTGTATTCAGCTTCCTGACAATTTCACCTTGCCAATTTAAAGCTGTTATTATTTGAGTCAAGGCAGCTCTCCAGCTGCAGTTTACAGAGAAAGGCAAAATCCAGACCCTGTGGCTCCTGCATGGGGGTGGCTGGGAGCTACTGCCTCTCCTCCCACCTCTGCATGGAGGCAGCACAAATCCCAGAGCTGATCACTCACTTGTGTTTTGCACCCAGGGCTTGAGAAAGGCGTCAGCTCTGTCTCTCAGAGGCATGGGAGACATGTGGAAACAGGCTCCAGTTCAAATGAGAGACCTGTGCCAGCACAAAGCTCTTCCAGAAGGTGTCACAAGTACCTGTGTCAGCTCTCCATGCCCTGGAGACCCACCTGTCATTTCTGCAGCTTCTGCAGCTGCCACTACAGCTGATGCAGTTAGGCAAATGCTCAAAGCCACCTGTGTCCTGCCTATGCAAGTACTTTTAGCAAAGTAGAAGCAGCAACTTGACTTCTGGGTGACTGATTCCTTTTTTCAAGAATATAATTTTGTGTATTTGATTATGAAAATCAAATAATGAAGAAGAATTTTTTTTCTGTCACAAGCTAGCTTTGAAAAGTGATGGTTCTTCATCTCCTAATTTGATTTGTTCAGTTAATCTATTTGACCTTATGCAGACCTTCTGTTTTCATGTCTGAGTGGCAGAGGAGGGACTCAGTGCATGTGAGAAAGTCAGAAGGGTTATGAAGAAAACTGAAGTCCAAACCCTATTGCTTTCATGAAAAAAAGTAAAAACTGCATTTATGGGAATAACTGTTACAATGGTCTTTTCTTTTCTTTGCATTTGTGTTGTGGGAACCCAAAAATGAAATGATTAGCCTAAGATTCAAAAGTAAGCTATTCAAAACCATCTTTCAGGGTTATATGAAGTTGTTGTGTGAATAAGGATTTGTGTCTCCTCTGTGCTCAGCACAGAATACACCATGTACAGCTTACAGGCTTAGAGAAAGATGCTCACTAAATTCCATTCCCTTCCAACAACATCACTTCCTGCTCATTCAGGTCTGCTCCTGCAGTCTGACATGCACTTCAACAACATCTTCCCACATACAGGGGACCATGCAAGGTAGGTCTCCACCCCTCTCTCATGGCCGCAAAGAGCAACAGGAAGGGCACTGCTCTCGCAAGATTTTGGTCAGCCCCTGACCTTTCCTAGCAGCTTTTGTGTCCTTTCTTTATTCTCCATTTCTGTGCCAATATTTTTTTGCCTTGTCAGAGGTGAGGGAAAACTGCAGCTCTGGAGAGCACCTGGTRTCYAGCMGTGGGTACCTGGAGACCAAACAGCRAGGTGACYTGGGGCCCAAAGGCATTCCAGGCTGGAACTTGGTCTCACTGGCTGAAATGGCTGGTACATTTTTTCTTCCGCTGTTGGCACAGCATCCTCAGCTGTCCCTCAGGATTAATTTTTGTCCTGACCAAGGGGAAAGTGTCCCTGGTGCAGAGGAGAGCTCTCCTTCCTGCTCTAAYAACAAAGCCAGCAGGATTATTACTTAACCCAGAGAAGTTATTTTGTGAGGGAGACATAATCCTAAATGAGCACTGATGGCATGACCTTGAGGAAAGGCATCTGTCYTGTAGATTTTCAGCTGAGCAGTTAGCAAAAGGGAATGTTAACACTCAGCTGGAGGACTAGGCAAGTAGATAATTTTGGGGTTTTATACAGGATACAGGCCTGCTGGGGATCCCACAGCTCAGTGCAGCAGGGACATCTTCATCTCTCAGTGCTCCTGCTTTATATCCTCTCTTCTAGCTAAAATATCATTTGATGGGTTGATTTGTCTTAGATTCCTGTTCAAAAACAGTTGATTCTGAAGACAGCTTCAGGACTTTTCTATAACCTGTAAAGTAAAATGTGACCTGAGGAGACCCAAAAGGACAAACACCTTTATGGGTAAGGTAGTATTTACACCTTTATAGTACAGAGCATTTTAATGGGTAACAGGAAAGGAGTTTGTCAGTATGCACAGAGTTGGACTGRTGCTTGCATTAGGAATTTAGACATATTGCAAGAGGCAGCTTTATTCAACTAAAAASCCACACAGCTGTGATCTTTGTTAGCTGCAATGTATATGCAAGCATCAAGTCRTACACCTGAGAGTCAAAACTGCTTTGATTAACTTGGGACCTACATGAAATACCTTTATTTAAATACTTAATAAAGTATTTTCCAGCACACTGGTCATTATTTTATTAGAAGATATGTTTCAATAGCATAACAGACATTTTTCAGAGTGCMAATAAACCCAAAGTCTGAGATTTTGACTTCAGAAGGAGAGGCTGTAAACTGATGGGAGAAACACAGAGGCAGTATTGTGCAGAAAAATTTGTCCAGAAATAGTTTTGTATGCTTGGGCCAGATAAGAAACATTTGAATATGAACCTTTAGATATCCTATATTAAGTAAGTGCTTGCTGCTTCTTCTGAGTGATTTGTGACAGTGCACTCCATCCACTGTGAAACAAGACTCCTGACAGAAATAAAGGATAATMGTTTTTAGAGCAGAGTGGAAGCACGGAGTCTTTCCATTGCCTTTGATGGGCTTTGAATTGATTCCAAACAGGCTGCAGTGGGGTGTTGTTCACTGTAATTCACAGGCTCTTGCCCTTGCCTTGTGCCAAGAGAACATCAGCCAGCAGAGCACGTGCTTCCTGCAGCAGCTCCACACTTGGGGCCAAGGCAGCGCCAGCAGCACCAGCCAGGGGCAGTGCCATGGTTGTGACTCAGGATGGTCTTAGAGGGATAGGAAAAAACCCCACCAAAGGCAAAGGCCAGCCCCAGAAGTTGTCATGGGACCCCCCTTATCCACTCTGCTCTGCCAGGGGGTCCCAAAATCACAGCCAAGAAGTTGTTCCGTGCTTTTGGGTTCACAGCTTTCCTGCAGGGAACCACAGAATGCTGTGGAATTGGACTGGTTGGAAGGGACTACAATAACCACACAGGTCATCTGTTTGAGCCTCCCTGCTCAGCAGGGTCATCCTAGAGCACAGGCTAGATTGGATAGGCAGAATAGATCAGAAGACTGCAGAAATCCAGAGCTCATGAAAAAGATGCTTCTCCTTAGGTGCAGCTCCTTGGGCAGGGTTCACCAAGGTGCTACCTCCCTGAACCTGTCATCCTGTCAGAGCCATGGGAAGTTGCCAAGAGTCATGTCTTCTTGCCCACAGGAAATTCCTGCTCAGCTGGCAACACAGCCCATGGGAATGCATTTCCAAAGCTGCAGGTTCATCTCCAGCCCATGGGGCTCCTGTCTCTTCTGTTCCTATTCTTGTGCTGCACCAGCTGTGCTGCAGGAGCTGCCCTCATCCCTGAAGTGCCTGGTGACCTCCCCTCTGCCCTGTGCCCAGCTCTGCYCAGTGCCCAGAGCTGGCAGRGSTTGGCCTGGCTGKGTAACACCYCATAACAAGGTGATGAAGTGTGATATGGGGACAGGGAGACAGGGCCACATCCCACCCCAGTTCACTGCACAGCCACATGGATCTTTGGAGGTGGCAGATGGGGAGGGCTGYCCCACTCCTTCCTGGGTCCCTGGGTGATAATCTGGCAAGAGCTGGTTGGTATTTAGGCTTCTGTTCTCCCTAAGATCAGCAGGCTGGTGTTTTTGAATTCAATTTCATTATTGGTGTGAATAGAAGTTGCAGGTTGTTTTCTCCACTCTGGATTGTCCCAAGTTATACACATGCATTACAGGCTTGAGCTTAGGCTTCAAGGCACAAAGACTTGWGTGTACATAGTAACACACCTCAGAAATTAAAAGACTGAATAATTACTRGATATAGAGCTCCTTGGAGGAAGAAAAAGGTCATTCTGCAAAAGAAGTGTCCTTTTATTTCCAAAATRAAGCTGCTGAAATAATGCTCATACCAAGGTTTAGCTGCAGAGCTCTCAGCAGTTTTATTGCTAAAAATTACTTCCAGCCACTCTGTGTATGAAGTACTGTGACTCCAGGCGGACTCACATCTCCTATCAGGTATAAAAAAACAACCGTCAGCGCTCCTGCTTTGTGTGTGACTGTCAAGATGAGGTATGAAGGAGACCAGGCATCACATCCCATTCTGAAGCAGCTGGCCTTTTGTGGGAAGCTAATTTTATTCATGAGCAAAAGTGATTTGCTAAATACAGCCTATAAAACCAGAATTTAAGGTAAATGTTATTATAATCAGAGAAATAAAATATTAGCCTTTCCACATCRTATAAATCCATGCATTCTTTTAATAAGTGGATTTCTTTAATCAGTGCTTGCTCATTGACTGTAAGTTAACATCTAAAATCTTGGCACTGATCTTTGGCACATTTGCTGAGACAAAATATCATCATTAACAATTAGAGCAGAGCTATTCTAAAATATTTTGCTGCACTTGAGCAATTATCTGGGTAATCACAGACAGRAGCACACAGGCAACGATGCCAAAGCACAGAGCTGAGTTCTTTATTGTTTTCTAGTCTGAGCCTCAAACTAAAAATCTCAATGAGCTAGTGGAATTAATGCAGGCATCACACASAGTTATCTCACCTAAGCTTATGCAAAGACYATTTTCACATCACCAGTTCTGTGTYCAACCAGATTTCTGTGCACACACATGCACATGCTCACAGAGCTCTCATATCATGGGAACCTTTTCTTGGTGGGATTCTCCACTTCTGAAAGCACAGCTCAGCCACAGCACAGCTCAGTGCTGGTGGTGCTGCCCACCTGAGGAGCACCACCACTGAGAACATCTCCATCTGATAACACAGATTGCTCACTGCAAACCCAGGTCTATAAAAAGATCCTGCTATCACAGCCCTCCTAAACCAGATTTTGGAATGCAAGAAGTCCTACATAGCTGAAGAGGTATGAAGTAATTGTAGACAAATAAGTGGTGCTATAGCAAAGTCCTGGTGAGTCATCCAAATGACAAGCAGAACTGAAGAGTGGTGGCTCACCAGTTTAGCCAGCGGGAGAGGATTTTGTTTTACTTTGCAGGCCTGCAGTTTACAACCCTTTTACACCCTCTTGCTGAGTGGTTTGCCTGCTGCTCCAAGGAAACTATTTATTCTGCTGGAAGTCTCATTTTGTCTTTGAGGCTTTTCTTTAAATTGTCATTGCTATATAAATAGAATCTAAGCTGAAAAGAAACATTTAAAAATGTTTAGCAGGGACTTGCTTTATACCAATATAGATTTGTGTGTGTGTGCATGCATAATATACAAATATGCAAGTCTGTTTAAATTGAATTAATATAGGAAAAAAACAAAAAAACCCCAAAAAAACCAAGCACCAAAATGCACTGTCTTGTCAACACTTTCCTTTTATTTGGAGAAAAAAATGAACAGTGAAATTGTTGAAATATTTCTCTAAGAATAAACTCTGCCATTCCTAACATAAAGCCAAAATAATTTTTAAGAGGTCTTGAAATATAAAATAGTGAGGTGTGAGATAATATATAATTTTAAATGTCAGATTTTAAATTCATTATAGGAGGACATTATAGAAATGAAGATAAGGACAGAGCAAGTGATTCCACTGCAGCTTTTGGTAAGTGCCTAAGAACTTCAAGATTTAGGTATCCACATTGTATCACTAGTCACAAGTGACCAGAGACATGATCTAGAGAAGACCATAATGTAAAAYACAATGTTTTCAGAAGGTAACCAATAACTGTTTTCCTTCTTGAGAAGCCTGGTTCTTTCCTTAGGCAGTTTCCAGTAGAAATTAGCAGCTGATCAGTTCTGCAGCTGATCAGTTTTGGGACCTCTGCCAGGCCAGAGGAATTTCTGTAAATGAGTAACTGAGTATCCCTAGCTCAGTTATCTACTTCACCCAGTTCACACAAACTTTTGCACCCTCAGTGAGAARCAGTTGCTCCATTAAATCTAAGCTCCTGTAAAGCTCATTAATTTCCAGCACTGATTGATTTTCTTCTTATGTGCATTTCAGAAGAAACCATTAAACCATAAGGGCTAGCACTAAAATTAATCAGGCATCTACTGGATAGTAATGTCAGGTGAATGTCATTAACTGGAGCATAAAAGGATCTCTGTCATCATTTCAATAGTGACTGAAGTCCTGTGAGAGAGCATCAGTGACTGATGGACTGTGAAGAGTTTTTACTTCTCTAGGTTGCTTGATTTCCATTGCATCATTTGATATAGACACATTTTACAMTAAATGAAAAACACTTTTGGTTATGTTGACTGCCTTACAAAAGTTCTACTGATCACACACCTTTTGCTCAATCACTCGTGGTTTCAGAATTTAGAGTTACAGAAGAGGCCAGTATTCTGGCATTTTATAGTGCCTTTTTGGGCCAGAGCCACAGAACCTGTTAGTCCTTCATCTTCTAACAACACCCAGAGCACTGTGCTGGCCTCACTTTAACTTCGTGGTGATCTCACTTTAACTTCGTGGTGAGCTGCCTTCCCGCTAGGAATTGGAGATTACTACAGCTAAAACTAAACAGAGCATTTCTGATTAATAATACACAGGTGAGACATACCTTTTAACTCTGTGTGTACAGGACACATAGAAACACAACCATTTGTGTTCTGCTAAACTGTTAGCTTGGATAATATCTTACAGGAATGAACACAGCACTGATTTTGTATTTTATGAAAACCAGAATTCATTTTAAATATCGATATAGGAGAAAAGCAAAAACCTTTTCTGCCCTTGATTGAGCCTGAAATTATACATCCATATGGTGTTTTTTTTTCCAGGTCTTTTTTGAAGCAGTAGATAACATATATTCAAACTCTTATCTTGGTTTAGGTTCTGRTCATAACCATATGGGGATTGAATCAACTGGAGAGTTTTAGGATTGCTAAACTTTATAGCTATCTTAAAGCTATAGACCTAATTTCATGTTAGATAAATGGAAATTAATACATTCCCTACAGTAGATTTCTAAAATAGGTCAAACAAAATACTCCTTAAAATTGTCTGATGCTCTTGGTTGACTAGGGAACATCAAGTACAAGAATCAACGTGAAACAATTACTCAAATTTAGGTACTTTTGGTTTACTTAATTCCTATACTCCTATGAGAGTCACTGGAGCCTGAATAACAATTCAGCTCACCATAAAGTAGGTATGTAGTGGCTGTTCAGCTGAGTCGTTCATTGATTGCCCTTACTAGATCTTCATTAATGGTAGTGGGAGCTTAGACACCATCACAGAACCACAGAATGTGCTGAGTTCAAAGGGACCCACAAGGATCATTGAGCCCAACTCCTGGCCCTGCACAGCAGTGTTTCCAAGAGCCACACCATGTGCCTGAGAGAATTGTTCAGGAGCTTCTTGAACTCWGTCAGGCTCGTGCTGTGACCACTTCCCTGGGGACCCTGTTCCAGTGCCCAAACTCCCTTTGGTTGAAGAACCATTTTCTAATATCCAACATCAACCTCCCCTGACAAAACCTCAGCAGAGCAGGACAATCCCCTCCCTTGCCTGGCTGTGATGCTGTCCCTGATGCTCCCAGGACAGGGTTGCCCTCCTGGCTGCCAGGGCACTGCTGGCTCAGGTTCAACTTGCCATCAACCAGGGTGTCCAGATTATTTTCCATGGGTCTGCTTTCCAGCATCTCATTCCCCAGTCTGTCTGTCCATCCAGGCTTGCCCCATCCCAGGTGCAGAATCCAAGTTTCCCCTGTTGAACTTCATATGGTTGATGTTTGCCCAGTCCTCTAATTTGTCAAGGTCTCTCTGCAGGACTTCGAGGGAGTCAACAGCTTCTCCCAATTTTGTATCATTTGTGCACTTGCTGAGTGTCCCTTCAGGTCCAGTATCCAGGTCATTTATGAAGATGTTGAAGAGCACAGGGCTGAGACTGGAGCCCTGGGGAACCCTGCTATGGACAGGTGACCAGTCTGATGTCACCCCATTCACTGAAACCCTTTGTGCCTGAYCCATGAGCTAGCTGCTCAACCATTCCATGATGTGTTTATCCAGCTGTGTGCTGGACATTTTGTCCAGGAGGATCCTGTGGGAGACAGTATTGAAAGATTTACTGGAATACAAAAAGATTATATTAACTGTCTTCCCTTGATCAGCTAGGTAGGTTACCTTGTCATTAAAGGAAATCAGATTTGACAAATAGGACTTTCCTCTCATGAAGCCATGCTGGTGATCAATGTTTGCATCACTTTTTGGGTGTTTTTCAATACCTCTCAGAATAATCTCCATAGCTCTCCCAGGCACCAAAGTGAAACTGATAGGCCTGTACTTTTTAGGGTCATCCCTCTTTCCCTTCTTGCCCTTCTTGAAAAGGACAATGCTTGACAGCTTCCAATCAGCTGGGACCTCTCCAGATTCTCAAGAGTGCTCAAAAAGTCATCAAGAGAGGATTTCTGATARCATCAGTTAGCTCTTTGATGATTCTTGCACAAATCAAATCAAGCCCTAGAGATTTGTAGGGATCCACCTGGAGCAGTAGATCCTGCACAATTTCAGGGTCTGCTGGGATTTAATCATTCTTGCAGTCATGGTCCTCCAGGGCACATTTCAGGTGTGGTACATTGTAGCCAACACCTCATGAAGCAGATTGAGGGATCCCATTAGTGTTTGTTTTCTCAAGATTTGGCRCACAAATCCCATTGCTCTTCACTGGTTAGCCTGGTTTTGTCTCTTTCCCCCTGTCCAAGCTGGTTTACAGCTGTGTCAACAAGCCTCCTCTAGGTCCTTTGAGCATCCTGTCAGGTTTCAGTAGACCAGAAGGAAGTGATGTGTTGAGTTTATTCAGATTTTGGAAATGGCAAAAAGACATTTATGTGCTCAACAGCAGAGCTGTGGCTGCCCCATCGCTGGAAGTGTTCAAGGCCAGGTTGGATGGGGCTTTGAGCATCCTGGTCTGGTGAAAGGTGTTCCTGCCCAAGGCAAGAAGGGTTGAAGTGGATGGTCTTTAAGGCCCTTTCTAATCCAAACCATTCTATGATTGTATGAATTACCTCAATGATAACTGATTTCCAAATTCACTTTTAAATATAGAAAAGTTTTCAAGGTTTTTATTGCATTAGCATGGTCAGACAAATGGCTTTGTGGAGCCAACTGCTTCAGAGCACCACATTATGAACTGATTTCATTACTACTTGGCAAGARGTAGTATCTGGAAGTCTCCTTGCACCAGGGCTTACAGAAAGGACTGAAGGCCAGCACTGTAATTTCACTAAATACAATCATTTTACCACATCATTGCACTAAACAGGCAGCCATAAAGAGCAACCAAAAAATGGTAATTTTCCATGAGATGGGGACTTTATTCCTGTTTCTAAAAGAAAGAATGTTAGAAGTTCATATTTACCCCAACACATAGAAAGCTCAAATGAAACCTATGGCTAATTCTGTCTACCTTGCCAACCCACCAGAAGTGGAGCACATGGGAACTTTGGGGGACATGCTTGTGTAAATTAGGTGGGACAAAGTTTAAATCTAGAAAAACAAATTTTAAAGATCTGGAGTAACCTGTGTAAGAAAGCCTATCAGTGTTTTTTTCCCAAAAAAGTATTAAAAAAACTTAATTTGAAAGGTGAAAGTTCTAGACAAAAATAGGCGTTTCCCCATTTTTTTCCTTTTTTTTTTTTTTTTGTATAAACTGTCTTCTACAAGGCATGGATGATGAGCAAGCCTGCTTCAGTTTATGTGAAATTATTGCCTGATGAAAATAAAAAATGCAACCCACCTGCTACCAAATTGCCCAGCAAAGTTCCATTATCRGGTATGCAGTCCCCAATTTGCTGTTACAGTGGCTGTGGCTGGGATAGACTTAACTTTGTTCAGTACAGCCCAAGTGGTGCTGTCCTTTGTGACCTGTGTGTTGACACACCATTGTTTTGGCTATTGATGAACAATTCTTGCACAGGGCCAAAGACTTCTCTCTTTCTCATTCTGTCCCACACCAGAGAGTAAATCAGGAACAGTCGAGAAGCTGAGAGGAAACACAACCAGGAGAGCTGCCCCAAACTAGCTGAAGAGATGCTTCAAGCCATGTGATGCTGCACTCAGCAATAAATGTGGAGTTTTGTCTTGAAAGGAAGCCATTAATTGGTACATGGGTCTACTTTCAGGAGGAGATGAATAAATGCCTTTGCATAATTAATTTTATTTTTCTTCCCTCCTCTATTTATTAAAGTTTCATAATCTTGACCAACAAAGTTTCTCACTTTTGCTCTTCCTGTTTGCTCCCCATCCCACCTGGAAGGGCAGTCAGCAGGCAGCTGTAGGTATGCTTAGCTTCTGTCTGGGGTCAGCCTACCATAACACTTTTCTTTGAAGACATTTCAATACACCAAGTCTCAAAATGCCCCACCACATGGTCAAAGAGGACTTGGCAATAGTTTAATCTTACATTATTCCTCATCTTTGACTTCCCAGAACCTGCACTTCCCTCCTTTTGACATGCTGTTCTYTATTAGATCTCCTTAGGTTTTTAAAGGAATCATTACCTGGAGGTAACAGGACTGCAGAGTATGGGGAAGGGTTAAGCCCAACTCACAGTGGAACTGAAAATAAGAAGTTTGGTTAAGGGAATGAACACATTAAATAATAAACAGGCTTCCAAGAACTTACTGAAACTAAGCCTTGTTTAAGCATCCAAATGGAGAATAAACTCCTCTTARGTTATTACCAAAAGTTAAATATTTTCAAAAGGTTTTCTTATTGCTGCCAGGATAGGTTGACAATAAATTTTCACTGGCAGGTCATGCAAAACCATCCTCTTGTTCCCCCTTAAGACATTTAGCTGCAAACAGGCATTCAAATAATTCCCACCAGACATCCAAGGTTAACAAAATAAATATGTTCCCACWCTGCAGGTTTTTAGAAGGTACATCTGTACATTGGTAATTTCAAGTTCACAGAAGCACAGCTTTACTCATGACACAGTACACAACAGTCTATTTGGGATTCTTCAAGAAAAATGAATATATTTATAGAAGTGCTGGCTTGACACAGGAGACATAAAAGAGTTTGAAATTTGGCTGCATTCAGGCTACTGGCCTTGTCTGAAGCCAAGTCCAAAATCAACAGCTAAGAAAGTAAAATTTCCTATCTGAAAGGTTTTTCCACAAATATTTATACAAACTTCTTCTTTCATATGTAAATAATTATGACAGCAAACTGTACTGCTCAACTTYCAATAATCTTAAAAGAGAAGAGATGCTTCATTCTTCTTCCCCAAAAGTGTAAGCTTTCCCAGTAGTCCTCATGCAACAGCATTACAGAAAGTCTAGGAATTGTTACATATATATTTGTGTGTGTGTATAATTGTTTTATATATTTTGTTTTATATATATAACATATATATTATATATATAATATATATGTATATATATTATATATATGTTTTTATATATAACATATATATTATATACATTATATTCTGTACAAGTATTACTCTGTGGTCTAAAAACTTTCAGCGTGACTGTTTCATAGAAATTCAGTAGATATGGAAAAGAATACCGAGTACTGCAGCTAAGAATCAGTTTTGTAAATACTTAGAAATTTTCTGGATAGTCTCCAAAAGTCAACCCTACTTCCCTGTTGYACATTGTTCAAGGTTGTCAGAGAAATGCAAGAGAAATAGAGAGGACCAGGCAGAATGTAAAGGCCCTGCACTGCATTTTCTGATCAAATCTCAAACATTTTTTTCCTCCTTCTTTCAATCAGATTTCCCTGATTGGCTGAATTCTGTGAGATACTAAGCATCTACCACTCCTGATCCCACTCACAAGTCAACAACACTCCAACTCTCCTCAAAAGGGAGAGGTAGGTTTATTTCTTAGCCTATTTTATGTAACATCCACAGGACTTGAGAGTCTTGGGAAACTCAGCTTCATAAAAAAGCCCACTTGATTATTCAGTGTGAGAAATAGAAAGGGATTTACTGCACATGGCACAGCCTCCAGTTCTAAACTGCTTCAGTTCTCACATCAGATGTGGGTTTTGCTGTCCTGCTTCAGTGGGGTTCAAGGTGGTCCATTCTACCCAGACAGAGCTCAAGCACACAGTTGGGGTGCCTGGTTGGCTGGGGTGCTGAGCAGCTGGGCTGCTAGCACAGGCAGTAGTCTGGGGCCCAATGGCTAATTCAAAGCACAGATTTAATCCTAATAATTGCCCTTCCTCAGAGCTTCCCGGGATGCCAGCGACAA
>CADDXX010000489.1:0-14990 GCA_902810485.1 Alauda arvensis
GATGTGTTCTGCATGAACTACCTCTGTGATCGCAGTTAGGAATGCAGTTCCATGAACATCACCCTGCACAATTGGAGAGCATTGGTTGTTGTCTCCCCACTCATCCTTTCTTCCCATTATTTTGTTTACTTGGGAATCTAAGAATTGGTCCATTAACTAGTGGCAGCAAATTTCTGCTGTCTTTTACACCAATACAAAGAGGCTGCAATCACTGCAAGTCAAACACTGCAAGTGCAATAGGGGCCTGCCTTTGCCACTGTCCCAGAGTGCTTTGCATTAGGTATAAGAATCACAATGATGAAGAGAAGCCTGATCAAAAAACTGATCTGATTGAGAATCTCCAAAGGAAAGAATATAGAGAGTCTCCAATTACAGTAAAGTCCCAGTCAGACTGATTTAGAAATCACCCATTTGTAGGGGTGTTAGCAGAGACACTCTCCCTCACTTGTACAGATGGCAGCTTCTTCCACTGGTCATAAAACAACATCCTAACCTGACAATGTGCCTACTGCTGTCTGCCAGCAGTCAGCACAACCTGATTTGAGTGATTTGGAGTTCATATCTGGTTTGTACACGAATCTGTACTGGTGGTTTATCTGGTAATGAGCAAATCAAGTGCTGGTTGGTCAGTACTGATAGATTTAATGATGGCTGGCAAGCAATTGCACTGTTGAGAGCAGTGAACTATGTGTTCATAAATAAACAACTGTCTAGTTCCAGATGTAAATCTAACAGCTGCTGCCTCTGCAAACTAAAAACTGCCTAGATGACTGTCCTGAAAGCCTGATAAACATCAAACAGATGATTAAATGAAGCCATGCAGCTGACTCTTCCTTAATGATTTTGCTGCTTCTGCAGAGATCCTAAATCTACACTTAGAAAAGAGTCCATGCTGAACACACCCACACACTCCCCAGGTTGTGTATACCCTTGCCTGCAGGTTTATCAGTCATACACCTCATGTTCACCCCACGAACCCTTCTGCATTGCCAGACTCTGGCAGCAGCTCTCTAATAGCCAACTCAAACTAAAGCCCAAGCCCTGTCCTCCTTTCAGGGCTGCTCTTCACTGCTCTGCAGGTTGCAAGAGAAAGGGAACTTCGTGCCTCTCTGTTCCAGCAGCCCCATGACACTATGTACTTCCTACTACAGACATTGAAATCCTGGGCAGCTGCTTTTATTTGCCACATCATAAGGCTTTGCTACTGCTTCCACCAACCTGTGCTTAAGCCTTTTTTCTGGTGGTTGCTCACTATGACTCCTTTGTAACAATTTTTTCTCATGCTTTTATGTTTCTGTTTGTTTATCTTCTAGTTGTGGGTTTGTTTTTTTTTTTTTTAAGACACAACTGGAGAAATAATAAGTGCTATCATTTTGGCCTTTGTGGACTGCTGTTTGCAATAGTGATTTGGACCGTCAGACTTTTATTTACACTCTGTTGCACTACAAGGCACCTGTCAAGCACAGTTTTCAGGCAATTTCTGTGGAAGTACAATAATCTTAACTTGTCAGTCCTATATAAATAAACATGTTTACATTGCAACGTAGATATGTACAAGGATTTACCTTCCACACAGCACATCACATCTTGTTTGTGCTGTGTGAGCTGCTCTGGGCGACTCTGCTGCAGAGGGCCCTGGAGAGCAGCTTTGGCACTTATTCCACACTCATCATATCCCTCTCCGGAGGGGATGAGGAGGTGACAAAGCAAACTGTGCTGACAGCTGGAGGGTGGCGAGAGGAAGTTGTGAGGATTAGGGATGGGAGGAAAGGAGTATGTGGTAAAGGTGGTAACAGGGAGTGAAACCGAGCACTTTTCATCCTTCGCATTTCCTGAGCTGAAGGAAACAGCCAACAGGTCAAATGATCAGAATCAAAAATGTGTGTATCACAGGTGTGGAGATGCACACACAGACTGTGGATGAGAGCATGAAGACTAAACCTACATTCGAGTTAAACCTAAATATGTGAAGGTTATTGTGTCTTAGGAATTTCACTGCTTACCTTTCTGTGACTTGGCAGTAAGTCCACTGGTTTCTGCAAATGTAGCTCGTACCTGGATTGCCTTTGAGAATGGGCATGGGTGAGTTGTAGACTGACGCCAAGCTTTCACTGGAGATGACTTTTACCTGTAAGATTTTTTCTGCAGCAGAATGAATAGTTTCTGAGGGAATTATGTGAGTCAGGTTTTGAGGCATCACGTTATTAGCACATTGCAGGGAATACAGAAGGCACATTCTGTTTTAATTGGGTCAAAAATCCCAGGTAGTGCTAAAATTGAAATGAAAACAATACTTTGGCTGATGAGTGCATTTTCCTTGGAAAAACGGAGTCTATTTTCTACTTAAAGAACAGTAAACAAAATATAAAATATAATTACCTCATTGAACACAACAATTTTCAGAGGGGAAAAAAAGGACATGTTTTTGACATGACATGTTGACATTTCTATCTTAGAACATTGCATTTCTGAAACTTCTCTCCTTATGAAATGTTAATCAGTGGGTAAGACTCTATATAAGCTGATGTAAATTCACACTGAATGCTGTAGTTTAAGACCATTTTTCAAAAAGTTCCATTTCCTTTTGGGTAGGTGCAGCTAATACTCCCCTATAATTTACTATGTCATTGGTAAAAATGTATATTAACCTACTAAATCCCAATATTTGAGTTTGGAAAAAAACCACAAAGCCTTTGAAATTTGTTTTTCTGACTTGATATAATTATACTATGCATTTGTTTCAGGAAACACTGAATAAATTGTTGCCTATAATTGAAGGCTGCCAAGTATAACTAACATAATACAGTAAAAAAGAACAAAGGAAGAAAAGCTAGCAAACAGAAGTAATAATAGAACAAGATGGTGACAATAAAAAGCTGTGGAATTATATTTGAGTCAATATCTAGGCATGCTCTATTGAATCTCACATTGACCTCCCAGTTTTATGTAAAATACATTGTACAGTTGACATAGAAAGAAAATTACCTTTACTTTGGGAGAAAAATACTAATTAAATACTTAAAGCATTAGGAAAATACCTAGTTTGAATATTTTTACTATTTGATTATTTTACTCAGCTTTAAGTGAATAGAATATTCCATTAATCTCTATGTGTATTGAATCAAATCTACCAGTAAGAGAGTTCTGGTTTCAGGTAACATATTAACCAGTCATATTTAAAATAATATTTTACACTTGGTCATGTGATACTTGAAAAATAACAGATTGGGATTCACCCACAAAGTTTTTTTGTTCCTTTTTTTTTTGCTTTTTTTCTATCCATCTGCTTTTTTACTTCTTCCTTCTGCTGTGATTTCAGAAAATAAATCTCTTAATTTCAAAGTAAAAATAAAACTAGGATTAGCCATCTAATCTGTGAGGATACAAAGCTCTCAGCCTTGTTCTACTTGCTGTTTTTGAAAAGATGAAATCCTGAAAAATGAGAAGATAACTTACAGAAAAGAAGTAACAGAAAGGTCAGAGACTTGGAGATGAGCTGTATTTAAGTAAATAGTGATTTGAATTTCTCTGGTAATCGGGAGCTAACTCGAGTCACTTGCAAGGGACCAAAGTGAGAGGAGTTTGCTCAGCATTTCCTCAAGTTCAAAACATGAGCTTATCCTTTCATTCGTTAACGGGAGACCAAAGTTCACATGGTCTTTGGCTGGTTTGAGCTCTTGATTATTAAACCTACACCAAAAAAAMCCCCCAAACCAGCCAAAGCAAAAAGCAAGCAAAGATGGCATGTTTCATTCACAGGTACTTCTTTTTATGTAAGAAAGGTATATGGACCTGTCAACTGCCATACCTAGAGTAAGCAATGAGTCTCTAGGATTGTTATTCATGTAATTCTTTAGACATAACAAAATCTACCAGAACAGTTTAAGGCTGTTATTTCTCTGAACACCTGTTTCTATCTTTATCTGGATAATCTCCATGACAATGTCCCTCATCGTGTTTACTGCTTGCTTTGTAAGAGAAAAGTGTTAAACGGGGAGCAAATTGAATCAAAACTTATTATAAGAAAATCCACAGAGAAATAACATGACATGTTAAGTGTTTGGGTAGGAGTGACTCGACTCTGTCACTGCCATCCATTTTGGACATAAAGTAGGTATTTTCACAGGTGGTCACCATTAAGTTTCTGTTGGGCTTGAGGAAGAAGGAGTTTTAAGGGCCATAACCCCCAGACTGAGATACTCATATGGCATTTAGGCAGTGCTGCAGAGCTTATTTATTAAAGCCTTGATATTTGTTGGCTACCCTAATGTGCAACAGTGGAAGTAGACTGAAAGCTGATGGAATAATTCAAGAGGAAAGAAAAGGTAAACATCTCAAAAGACTGATTTCTCAAAGTCATGAAATGGTAACTTTAGGAGTAATAAAGTCTAGAGCCTGAGTTAACAGTCCCAGGTGGTGAGAGTGTAAAGAAAAAAGACATGTAAAGAAAAAAGCAAAGGTCTGTGTAGGGAATTGGAACAAAGAAAAAACCCCATGGGTGGGACAGTGTGCTGTCTCCTCAGTGTTTTCAATCAACGAGTCAAACTGTGTGTTCCACAGAGGAAGAAAGAAAAAAAGGGTGAAATCTGCAGGGAGCTAGAGAAAAGGAACTGTTGAAGAAGGGACTGGAAATTTTCTTAAAATTTGGGTGGAAGAACAGGAAGGAGGAGGTGGAATGAGAGGACTGTGGACAGTAAATTGTGGACACTGAGCATGGATGAAGTAGCAGGACAAAGGTTTCAGAGGACCAAAGAGAGAGACTGGGGGCAAGAAGGCAAATACATGGAGGGCTACCAAACTCTTAAAACTACCCCTGACCCTGCAGACTGGCTTCAGGGTAGACACAGGTGTGTGTACCCTGTGGGTACACACTAAGGGGTTTTTTTTTTGAGAGAACAAGAGTCTTACTGAGGTAACAATTAATTGGCAACATTTCAACATACAGAAGGTTTGGTAAGCAAAAATAAATAGCTTCAAATGAAAGGTGTGATCACCTTAAAGTGATCAGCATTAAAATCCTGTACTAGAAAGTGCTGTTAAATTTTAAATCAACAACCTGAGAGGTGTTGTTACTCTAAGAACAGTAATTTCTGTGTGTGAGATGCTCTGTGTGTGCCTCACCCATCACAGAGGGGACAGGGAGAGTGCTGGAGTTGCAGGGGAAGGATGTTTGTTTTAGGAGATCATCTGCGGATAAGGGATGAGCAGAGGATGCAGAGGAATAGAGTACAAAAAATAGCTTGCAATGGTTAGTTTGTGTTTTGATCCTAATGCTGTAATAAATACAGAGTTAAACCCAGGGTGACAGAAAGGAGTTATGACAGAAGTCTTGATTTTAATTTGTTCGTGTCAAGTCTCTTTTTGACAAGTAGTTGCCAGTATTACAAAAAGAAAAAAAGCAACAAATTAACCTTCCTGCTCTTCAGGTCTGGTTAATTGGCACAACTCCATAAAACTGAATAGTGCCTGGAATCAAACTCATGGAGCTCATCCCATTAGTCAGACTTACCCAGTAAAAAAAGCCTTGCATAATGGATTTTCATTGCAGCAGYTCTGTGCTGTATATATCCTACATGTGAAGTATTTTTGCCCAGAAGTTAAAAAGAGCTATTTTTACATGCAATAAAAACATTTTAAAATATCCATTTCCTCACCTTGTATGGGAAAAAAAAAGTTTTGAAAAAAAATGTACTAAATTTATCAAGCATCTTCCTTCAGTGGTTTTCTTTCAAACTTAAGCTTTGAAAGTGCACTATTTCTTAATGCATCATTCACGTTTGTTTTATTAACTTTCTCACCTTAGCTAATAGACTTGCAACAGAAAAGTATATTTGCAGTAAAAAGTCAAGTGTGTGAGGGAAACTACTTAGCAATTTCTTTTTCCCATAATAAAGCATCATAGTATTTTCTCCTTTAAGGAAATTTCTAATGACAATTAATACAGATTGCAAATTTATTATTTTTATTACTGCACCATTTCTAGAATGGTGAATTCCTGATGGTTTTTCATGAGTGCAGGAATGAGATAATTTCCTGTTTGCATGTGCAAGTCTGTGAATAAGAGATTAAAAAAAAAGTATTATTGATTGAAGAGCATGCATACTACCTGCTGCTGAGTCTCACCTATTGCTATCAGTCTTTCCTTAAAAATCTTTCCCTCAAAAATGAAAAAAGGGGTATTTTCCATAGAAATGTTTGATAATCTCATTCCTCTCTCTGTTGTAATATTGAATTGCTGCCATAGACCTGTATCAGTTTCACAGTCAGTTTTATGTAACTGAGGCCAGCTGATTGCAAAAAGGAGCATGAAGCTGGCTACAATCAGATTTTAAGATAAGTTTCTATTTATATCCATAAAATAAAGACACACATGCTATTTAAATTGTAAGGAAGATAATTTTAATTAAGGGCTGAATTTTTTAGCATTTTGATGTTTGAATAGTTAAGTAAAGGAAGTTTGCCCTGACATAGAAGGCAAAAAACCCCACATTTTGTTGTGGTTGCAGATGTGAATTTTTACTTTATCCAACTTGAAAAATTTGGTTTGGCCATTTTTATGATGCAGTCTTAGTTTTATTTCAATCAAAGCAGCACTTATGGCAAGGAGGCACTGAAAAGAATTTGAGCACAAGATACAGTTCCAATCTTTAAGATTATTTATGCATGCTTAATCCTTTATTTTACTGCTTGTTATTAGCTTATGCTATTTCTGTTTCATTAATGCAGAAAATCATTTACAGTGGCACTGGTAACACCTGGTATCTATAAATCTATTAGTTACATTACATCCAATCACATAATCAAGTGAATTTAGGTATGTCTGGAAAAAACATCACTAAAGAGTTTAACTCAGATTCACTGCTATGAAAGAGAGCTTCTGAGGAACCTGTGTTCTGTCATGTAGTTTACCAATGTGACATATCATAAAGAATCTACAGGACAATAGTACACAAACATCAGTTCTGCAGAGTTCTTGTAAATATTTACTTTTCAGTAAATATTTTGTTTGTAGGTTTGTTCCTACTGAACTGATAAAAATCCCCATCAGGAAATTAACTCATACCTAGCAGTAAGTACTCTGCACTTGTTAAAATCATGTTTAAGTAAGTGCAGGACCATATTGCAAAAGTTAAAATTTTTCAACACAGTGCATGGCAAGCACCTTTAGGAAGTGTGCTTACTGTGCTTTTAAAACAGAGTTCTGAGTGTTTCAGAATGTGCAAAACTTCAAATAGAAGTGTTACCCATGACAGTCATCCTTAAAATCCTTTCAATGAAAGCTATGAGAAAAAAACTGCCTATTTCCTTTTTTATTGCAGTAAAATAAGATCTGATMATAGCAGTTCACTTTAGCAGTTCAGGTGCTTCATTTTTAAGCACCTGCCTATACCCTATATCATAAGCTTTCAGGTCTGAAATCTAACAGGATTTCACCTATATTGAATTGGAAATCCCAATAAAACCCCCCTTTTTTCTATTACAAGGCTTTCTTTGTTGGAAAAATATGATATATCCTTTGCTAAAACGATGGATTTAAATAAATGTAAGTATTTTCCTTCAGATTGGCTCTGTTTGTACACTTAATACCTTTTCTTGATTCCAACATCAATAAATAGTAGGCATAAACATTTACAGCTCTTGGCACGCACATAGTGAGAAATCCAGCTCATACTTTCATTTGTGAAGTGATTATTTCTGCCAAATCTGTTTTTATAACATGAAAGAAAGACAATTTGTAGCTTGGAGGGTGCAAGATAATACTGTAGTAAACTGTGGCTGTGGGGTTAGATGACATTGTAAATAATAATGGAAAAATGAGTTAAGTAGCCAGAGCACAGACAGACTGGTCCCAGTGTTCTACAGCCACCAGCACTGCTCTGCATTTGTGTCCTTGACAGGAATGAGGATTTTCCTGCTATACTTTGTATTACATTAAAATGTACTTCTCAAATTGCATCTTAATTATTGCAATGCAGTGTTGTATCTTGAAGTACTTGGACTTGTGGTACTTCAGTTTGAAAGATTTGAAATGATTTCAGTGATATCACTGTTCTTTGGGTTTAAACTAGTGAAGACCACTACCAATGATATTGACTTAGAACACACCACACTGTGTTTTCAGAACCATAACTTCAGTAGTTTTCACTGCAGGTGCATCAGGTATTTGTGCATTTTCAACACAGCTGAAGTAAGAGTCAGTAAAGCATCAGACCTGTTCTTTTAACTTCCAAAAGCAGCTTTTCATGGAATGTGCAATGCCAACTGAGAAATTCTGAAGGTATTAACTGACAAAGACAAAATCCTCACATTCATCAACCATTTCTCTCCCTGTAAYCACCATCAAGGAACAGCATTTTAATCCTTCAGCTTGACTTCCTTCTGGTTAGGGCAGATTGTCTTTTACAGGAAGATAAACRTGAAGCACAAATTGTTGGAACTACTCTTTCACTAACTAAGTTACACTATAAATAGAGAATAAAGCCAAATCTATTCTCTAGGCCAGGTGATCTGCATGTACATGTACTATCACCCTGATCTGCATTGTGGGCCTTTTTSTCAAAACCATTTGCTTGGAATCAAATTTCAAATGTCCTGCAACGGAGTCATTATATAAGCATGTCACAAGAATTTCACTCCCTCACTTGAAACATCCTTAATAACTTGTTCTAATTTAGCCCAGAAAAATCTTGTTCAARCCCTTTACCACTACTGCTACAAAATGTTCTCAGTATTTCAATGGGGGATCAGAATTTACTTTTTGTAGGTTCCCAAAACCCTCCTTTTCTAGGTTACACTTTATAGTGGGAAAGATACAGAAAAGAGCAAATATTTGAGGTAAAATATTAACCGTTAAAAGATTGTAAGAAACATTCAAGTAGAATGAGTGTTCTCCTTAGAAATAAAAAGCAGTCTTGGGAAAGAGCAGTATCTAGAGATTTCTGTCCTTGCCATGGGCTCCTTCAGCCAGTCATACTTAACTTAGTAAATAGCAACCTTCAAGAAACAAWCTGAAATATTCTCTGGTAGCCAGAGCATCAGGAGAGCACATTGATTATAGATGCATGATACTGTATTTCTTCAAATGTAGAAGGCCACTAGAGTTTYTCCTAAAGTTTAAAAAAGTCAGGGGAAGGAGAAGGATCCACAGAAGTGGCATTAGCAGCATTCATAATCCATTTTGCCATGGAAACTGCTGCACTGTGGAATCCCTGTCTGCTGTGAGTACAGGTTTCTAAGAAAAGCCAAGTAGACAGCTGTTAGAAGGCTATCAGAGCAATTCATAATGCTGCTGATAGGCTGATTAGCTCCCACATCCTCTGCCCTCTTTATCATCACATCACACATGTTGCTTTTGCATGGTTAGCCATTACTGAAAGTTTGTTACCAAAATTCTGATAGATTCATTCAGAATGTGTTAAAAAATCCAAAAAACCACCATGCATCTTTTCAATAACATCCCTTACTTCAATAGCTTGTGCCACTTTGTTTACCTCCTGAAATACATCCTTGAAGATTAAGTATGTACACTTAGCATGTGGCAGCTGCCAAATCATGGGAGATGTTTCCCACTAAAACTGTCACTGCATTAATGACAGTAAGTACCTTGGAAAATAGATTCTTAAAAATAAGGTTGTGTTTGTGCTTGCTCTGAATAGGAAGTAGTGTAATTACCCATCCTACAAGGAACACTACAATAAAACACACCAAAGGCAATGACTGGTTAAAATTAACTGACTYCACTGAGTGAATCACAGGGCCTTCTTTTTATAACCCTGTCCTACAAAAGTGATATGCCTAAACTTCTGGTAATAAGCAGGCATGAAAAGTCACATTGCCTGAGATGCCACCCATTCTAAGCCCATAAGTAAATTACCCTCCAGTTCCTGAAGTGTGTGGAAATATCTGATATAGGCAACTGTTTGAGAGACACTACAGATAACAGTATATCATACAAAAAGTGCTTCAGCAAAAGACTTCACATGCAAGAAGGGAAAAACTAAAGTCAGGATCGTGCTAGAAAATTATGATTACATATAAAACAAGTAGTTGAAGTACAGTTACATGATGAAAGACTCCTGAGAAGAAATGCTGAAATAAAGTTCAAGCATGCTTATGAACAGAAAAAGTACATGCAGCTGTGCAAAACATGATGATCTRCAGAGAAAGGGAGAGGTAGGGAAGTAACTCACTTATGTGGTGTTACTTTATTCTTTAGCAGTAATAGATCTTCTGCAGCTGAGCTCTGACTTCTCAGGAAGGCACAGATGTGCTGGGGGACAAGTGGCTTGGGGAGGGAGATTCAGTAAGTTGGGTAGAGCAGGGACTTCAGTGAGAATGAGACTCATGCTGCTCTCATCTTCCAGCAAGCACTGGAGCCCACAGCTCTGAACAGGCTGAGTTTTTCTGCAGAGCTAATGCACACCTTCCTCCATGGCTAGTCCCTTGAAAGAGTTCTCTCTTCTAGTCTGTATAACTATTGCATGAGAGGTGCTCAGGCTGAACTAAGGATGGAAAGGTGAAACATATCCAGGGGAATGGAGGAAAGATGCCCCTGGTGCTTTAATATAATCAGGAGAGTTATTTTCTATATAATATTGTGTGATTGCAACATAATTTTGCTTTTAGCTCTCAGTATTTCAYGGTGACRGAAAGGTTCAGAGAGSGTGGTTTTGTTTGGTACATGAGTGTTTGATTAGARGTGAGTACAAACAAGTGGACTGAGACATGAAAATTTAACAGAAATGTGAAGATAGATAAAGATAGAAAAAAAGAAGGACCATTAAAATGTCACTTTTACAGGAAGAGAGTTCAACTAAGATGGGAGACTTACTGACATGTAAATAGGAGAATGRTCATCCAATGAAAATCCCACAAGCATAGAGCCTTCTTCTTTTGCACTGTAGACTGTCCAAGTAATATGAAAACTATTCTGCATGTAAAGGGGATAAAAAAAAAGGTTTTCTGCTTAATTTTTTAAAATTTGGTTTGGGTTTTTTTAAAACTTTCAATATTAGTCACTCAAAGCCAATTGAGCTTTTGGCTGAACACTCAGTGTAAGTCCCTCCAGTTTCACATCAAGAATAGATGATTAGAGAAAAAATTATTTTGAAATACTGATTATCTTTCAGACCCAATCCTAATACTTTCTTTTTTTTTTATTTCAGGGTGCAAGTTGAATTCTATATGAATGAAAATACATTTAAAGAGAGACTAAAGCTCTTCTTCATCAAAAACCAAAGATCAAGTAAGCAGTTGGATTAATTTCTGTTAAGCATATTTTTGATACTTTAGGTAAAATCAAATTCAGTTGAAGGCAACAGTGAAGTTAYTAACTTTCTTCTGAGTTAAAATACTTAAACTTGAAAACAACGYGCTTGTGCAGGATCAAACAATTAGTGAGGTCAGGAATTGTTAAATRAAATCATGATTTTATTTCTGTGTCGTGATCAAGGTGACTGATTTGCATTGATCTGGCAGCAATGTTCATTGACAGGTYGTGACCTTACTTGGAAAGCAAAGGCACTTAAGGTGGTAAAGGGAAAAAGCTGCAAAAGTACCCAGCTCCTTGAAGTGTTCTATTTTATTAAGTATATCTAAAATTTCAAACTTCACCTGCACTGAAAAAAATAACCAGTTTGGAAAGAAGACTATTGGGGATGTGGCACTTCAGAAATGTGGTCCTTGTTATTAGCCTATAGCCTAACTTACAGTCTTAATATTTTCTAATGTAAATATCTTCATTGAAATATGTGCTTTAAGTCATCAGCTCTCATGGAAGAGAATAATGTGAAGGAACTAACATATTAATAATTTTAAATACATCCTTGCAGCTGGTCCAGGGGGGTGGAAACATGGAATATTATCCAATCTTGGTTGGAACAGTGGAATTCCTAGGTCAGAAGGGCAGTAACTGACCTCAGTTTCCTTCTGTGTAGCAGCCTGAAGTTACCTCTCTTTGCCTTTCATATCCAAAGAACAAAAATTACAATAGCTTTATAYATAAAGCTTTTACACTACAAAGAATACATTTTGTCCTTTGTACAATTGAAATTGTTTCATGGTTTTGTGTCTGCAAAAAAACAGAAAAAAGAAAAGAAAGAAATTTTTTGATGTCCYAGCCTGAAAATACCCAGACAAACAAAACTGGGAAGACCAGATCAAGCTTCTAAAAACAAGACTTACCAAAACATTTTCTATCTGTAGGAGCTAGCAATAAATAAACACTAGCTTTACATCACATAACTTGATATTTTTATTGGCTAAGCTTCTTTTACTTTCCAAGTGTAGGAAGATAAATATTCCTCTAAAAGGAAAGAAAAAAGAAAAAAGGCACTGGGCTGTGAATAACTGATATTTTCAGTACGGGGTTTGGAATTAATTGCTGGTTTTTAGCTAGAGAAACAGGTTTAACAAAGCTTCTGCAGGTTCATCCGTGGGGAATGCATTACTTATTACACTTACCTAGACACACATGGGAAATTCATCTTAATTCAGGGCCTAAATAGCACAGGAATGATGTGGATAATCAGAGCACTGAATTAAAGACTAAAAATCCCCAAGCTAAAGTAGTCAGTATTAGTAAGTTCAAACACTCCTCCTGCTTATGCAGATCCTGTTCTTGTGCAAATACTCAGAAGCAGAATCTTCCCAAAGAAAGTCTCCAAAAAGCTGCTGCTGACACAATAACCTGCCTCAGTCACCTGTACTCATTCAGTCCTCCACTGAAACAGGAGGAGTCTCTTGCCAGAGGTACCAGGGAGCTGAAAAACAAAGATAATAGATTTTAATCTGTGTTCAGTGAGAGCACTAAAAATCCTCCGTTGCAAATTTTTTGGTTGTGTAACTAAATCAAACCTGTTCACCAAAGAGTTTTTGATAATATCACATGGTTTTGCCATCCAGAGCAGTCAGGTCTAGAATTTATAASAATTTTCTATAGAATACTATACTGATAAAAATCACATATGGGCCAGAAACTTGAAATATCAACTGTTTTATTAATTATTATCCTTTTTTAAACTGATAAACTGATAAAACAAGCCTTGATCTATGTCTCATGCCAATCTAGTTTCCACTCAATCTTCTGCAAGCAAATGTCTAATCAAATTWAAAAAAAATATAAAAAAACCTTACAAAGGTGTCACTCAGCATCCTCCCMAAAAAAGGAAAAAAAAAAGAAAGAGAAAATGACACAGTCATACAAGCATGACTTGCTTGTACTTGGCAGGACCAAACACTGCATTATCACAGCCAACAATAAGTCTCAAAGGGAAAAASTAAGTGAAGTTTCAAATGAGTGAAGAGGGAATAAAGGATAACTATCAGTAGGATATGAATTATTAAGAGTATATTTTGGTCCAGCTCCTAAAGCCAGCTGCCACTGAAATGGTTTTGCTGACAATCAACAATATATTAGTGACTAATGGGAAAAGGAGGTGATTCTAAAATCCCTATCTGGTATTTGTCACTCTGTTTACTCTCTAAATCTGACACTTAATCTACAAAATGCTTGCAAGGAKAGCATCAAGAATTTATAATAAAAGTGAAAGGCACATTCAGAAGTGGTAAAATACAATGTATCACTCTATACTTAAAAATACCTGCAAAAATAGCAAATACTTGTTTAAACTGAGAAGGAAATGCTAAGATTTGACATMATTATATTTAGTTCACAGAAACAAATAGATTTTGAAATGTTATTATCAATTCTTYTTTTAAATAAGACAAGAGTACGTAACAGCTTTGTTACATAGCCACAGTGAAATGGCATTCCCATTAAACAATACATAACTGCATATCAGTGCATGATGAGTGGAGCTGAATGCAAGTTTAGGCACCACTCCTATTCAAAACACAGAGATACTCTGTGCCAATGACCCTGCTACTTAAGCAATCTGGCTCTGAATGGAGGAAAAGAAATTAACTCAAGCAGCCCATGTGSATCCATTGACAGCATGTGAAATACAGAACAAAAATAGACAGGAAGCAAACAAATATGAGATGCTTCCTTTGTACCAGAATAATTGAAAACCTGTTTTAAATGCCTTCTGTAGTGTTTGTGCCCCTCCTTCCCACATTAAAAATACTACATCCCCATGACAGTGGGACTCATGCAYTGCTTCCAACTCACACGTGAATCCCCAGCCAGGAGACTGCAGAATCCTTCTGCCAGAAAAAAAATGCATCTGTTGGGTCTGCATTAATTATCCAGACAAGGGTGGCTGCATATGGCACTAATGGCTGAGGCACACAAAGCAAGGAGAGGTGACCCAGGATAGACCTGAAGCCTATAACTGATCCAATCACCTACGCTACAGAACCTGCACTTTGCCTTGCTTTATAAACAACCCCAACCACAAAATGCCCTCTCTAGAGATGCTGACTGGAACCCTCAGATGGGAGCATGGCTGCTTTGAAAACCCTGCCTCCCCTTCTGTGGGGAAGCAGCCATTCCTGTGGAGATATCCAGAGCTTGAGTTCCAGATCTATCAGAACTAAGATTTGAGAGYTAMGGATTTAGGGCAGCAGGCTGGAGCATCAGTCTGCTGTATTGATGTAGCTTTTAGTCAGAAAAGAACCATTTTCTTTTGACATTTAAACCAACATATAATTTCAAAGGTTGATTAGAAACCAGGCCAYTATCAATGCASAAAACAAATGTTTCACAGCAAGAATAACATTTACAAAGCTAAAAAGCAGGAGAAAAACAACAGACTTCTGTACTTGCCCAAGAAAGTTAGACAATACAAAATTGGTATGCTTTTTTTTTGGTTTTGTTTAGGATTAGGGGATTCTTTAAACATTATCTACTTTTCTAGTTGCAATAGCCTGGTTGTTAGGGCAACCATTCATATTCCAGCACATTTTTACAAAAGGCTTAGGACAAACAGATAATTTATGTTTTCTTCAGCAACAGTTTATAAAAGCTGCAAATGAGGATCATAGCACTGACCAAGTCAAATAATAGGGTAATATTAGGGTAATACTTT
>CADDXX010000489.1:15090-153029 GCA_902810485.1 Alauda arvensis
TTCTTTTCTTTTCTTTTCTTTTCTTTTCTTTTCTTTTCTTTTCTTTTCTTTTTCTCTTTTTGTGGTTGGTTCCCCCCCACTTCCTCCCTCCCCCCCTTCACTAATGTTGGGGAATAAATGGTCTGTGGCTAATTACTCTTGATAGGGGAGCAGGAATCCTTAGGTTAATGTTCTCAAACCCAATTGCCACTAACAGCTGTGGGACTTCTCAGGGACCACAGGATTTTTACCCTTAGTTCACAGAAACAAGGTGCTGTRAAAGTCCATCCAGTTTTTATGTGATAACTGCAACTTCACAGTTRAAAGTAATAAGCAGTTTTATGTAATAAACCTCAAGATTTTGCTCAGAAATTGCATGGTAAAATATTTAAGAATCCATTTTCTAKTTTTCTGTGTTTGTAGTAGATGGAGGTTGAATGGAATGGAACTAGAAGACACAAAACCTGACTTACCAGTTTTATCTCTTAAGGTGCTGATTTTTAACTTAGGACTGAGCAAAGTTAAAATAAAATAAAATAGTATTACCATAAAATGACTGTGATCCTTTCCTTAGAAGGGAATGTATGCACACAGCTTTRGGTATGCATTATTTGGGYAGTTCTTAAACCACAGAAGTATTTACATTGAGTTCAGCTGAAGTATTTGCAACACAACAATAAAGAACAATGTCCTTGCTGTGACTGGGGCAAGKGAAGTCACATCTGGGYAAGACTCAGAGTATTCTGCTTTGGATAGAAGGGCTCAGCCATGCAGAACTGGACTCCCAGTTTGCAAGACTTAAAAAAAGTTATTGCTGAAGTGACCTCCAGTCACTTAACATTAGTCAACTAACAGTTTTAATTAGTAAATGAAYGCTGACATCTAAGAGTCAGTTGAAATATTCACAGTAGCAAAAAAGTCTGCTGAATTCAATAGCAGTACTAAAAATTTAAACCTTAATCCTCCAATGACTGCAAAAATCACATAAAAATACAAAGAAGTTCCACTTTAATAGGTAATGGCTCCAGTTGGCAGTGAAATAAATWGCCCATGTGATAGAAGTAAGTGTCCACATGGATCCCTTCAAAGGAATCCTGTCTTAGTGCATTAAACCTATGTTTGTGGGGAAATAGTGTAATATTTTGTGATAGTATTTGTGACATATCTATTCAGCTAAATATCTCAATATTTTCATGGTCTGTAGAAYAAGTTGTTGATTCAGTTCAGTTGTGCATTCAGCATGACTTTTAGATGTCCTGATTCTTGAATGCATAGTTACTCAATTTCAGTATTAAACAGCATTAAATAACTYGAGTTTAATATTTCATAAGTTGGAATAGAGGTAATATATTCTGTATGGGAAGCTACTGCATGAAGTCTTTTTTAGATATTAATATTTAAATACTTCCCACTGCATTATAGTTGAAAGTATGTCTTTTCATGTTGCTATATCCTGTATCTCAAAAAGCATTGCATAGTTCTGGTTCCTCTCCCAAGAAAGTGAACTTTCAAGCTACCAAAGACCCCAAAAATGGCATCAGTGAGGATTATCAGCATAGAATGGCTTTCAAACTAGTGACTGCATAGTTCTTCACATCAAAACAGGCTGAGTCTTAACCCAGACTGGTTATGTAGGGATTTGCTTTTTACCACAGGAYTCTTCTAGTTCCTTTTAGTTTTACCTTGAAGGTTGGTGAAACTGTAAAACCCCTGAACTTACTTCAGCATTTYCTTTTCTTTTCAAACTAGGTCTGAGAATACGATTATTCAATTTCTCTCTCAAGCTACTGAGCTGTTTCCTATACATAGTTCGTGTGCTCCTGGATGATCCTACACAAGGACTTGCATGGTAACCTTTGGGGTTTCTTCCTCTTTTCTGCTCTCAAAGCATTATTTAAGTTATAAGAAATAAATAAAAGAATACATGAGGGATTTGTTTTATGTCTTCCAGATATTTTGAATGAATTACAAAGCTGGTCTTAGATTGTGAATGGAAATAMGAACTAAAATAACAATATTTCTTTTCCCTTTACTACTAAGATAATCCTGGCTCTCTCCTTAGATACTGTGCATCAGATGTAATTGTGCAAACATATAGTTTTGATGTATTATTAGACAGCATTTCTATGTAAAATTGCAAATGTCTGATTCCCAGTTTATGCAACAATTCTTTTTGGATTCTGCTTAAATATTATTACCTAGAACCTCAGATCCTGGAAATGGACAGACAAATACATGAAACTGAGCTTTCATGCAGATGATATTGATGATCATATTCTAGCCTTCTGCCTTCTTTAGACACTTCAGAAGAGTGAGACCAGAAGTACATTCCATACTCTCAATGATGTATGGATATAATGCATGATTTAGCACACCCTGAATTGCCAGTATGGTATTCTATATGACCCTTTTTTTTTTGGTAATGTGTTACACAATTAATCACCAAATGTTGAAGAAATTATAATTTATTTAATCCTGTACTTCTGTTGTATTTGTATCCTGGGAATATTGGATCTCCTCAATTTTTAATGCTAATAAGCATCACATTTTATCAATGTACTTCCTTTCACTTGATTTGATTCTTTTGTCCTTAAATGCTAAAAGAAATAAAGCACATAACAAAACACTAAGTTTAGGAYGATAGAACCAGCAGTCTTCATCCTAAGGGACAGAGTTTGATTTCTAATTTTAATATTTTGATATCAGTTAAATCTACTGAGGGTAACACCAAAAAAAACTGGTGGACAGGAACAATACTCTGCTTTACAAGAATGAAATCCAAAGCAAAGAGAGGTAAAGAATGTTTGCTTTATTCAGCAGTGCATGAGAGAAGGATATGTGAATAGGAAGTATGGAAGATGCAGTTGAGACTTTTTTGGTCAAAATGCTCTCATGAGAAATTGTAAGATGTTAAAAAGGGCCATGAAGAAATAACCCTGAAAAACAAGACCTGTAAAGAACTACTTTACACTCTCCATATACCTTAGAATGTCTCTTCAATAAGAGGAAACAAGCAGTAAAGTTATCATAAAAAGTTGTGGAGAAGAGGAAATCAATCCTTAGAAATTTAGGCATGTTAGCAACTCAGGGACTTAACATTTTCCCTCTAATCATGGTTTCTGGCATGCTGCARTTCTTTCATTAGGAGACCTCYRGTGAGCCCARATGGGTATTTTGTACTGCATGGTTCKGTCTGGGTGTGCAGGACAGGTTAGAATATCAGACCTTGTGCCAAATGTACTTTTGTATTTATATGCAAAGATGCATATTCATATACATCTGCAGACTGCTGAATGCCTCACACCTATCCTGACATGTCCTTCAATCCGAGTGTTTTACAATTCACCAGAGAGTGTATTTATATTTTCTATACATGCTATTCCCTTACATGGTGGTGTGGTACATCTAAGAGAGTAGTTGGTGTGTTCTGTCTCTGAACATTTGTCTGCCTGAGAAGATTCAGGTAAGTCCTTCTGCCTGCTCACTAAGGCCTTAATCTTAGAAGCTGTGCCAGACAAAAAATGGCACCCCTTTCCTGCCCTAGAGWTCCTGAGGGCTTGATACCAAACCTCCTGCTTGAATGCAATCTTAAAGGTGTGGTGATATGAAAGAAAAAATAATTTCTAGGTGCTGTGTCACAGCCCAATGAAACAAACTACTCAGTGTGCTGAGAGCATGGCCACAGAAAATGTTTTCACGTGGTTGATTTTGAAGTGACRTATTTGGGAGGAATTCTTTTCAGCAGATTTATTTGCTGCTGTTCAGAATGCCTGCACAAGTTGGTGTCTTTCATTTACTCCTTCAGGCACAGCGCGTGTACAGGAAAGAGCTTGAGACATAAAGCATCTTTATTAATGGGTACAGTTTAGCACTGTCCCACTCACTGTTGGTACAAATGAAGTTGTTGCTAATCTGTGGGGTGCAGATCCCTTCATTTTCTGCTGACTTTGCTTGCCAAGGATGAGCAAGGATATTCGTCATCATTTACAGATTATATATTCCTACATCCTTACATGACCATTTAAAAGGAAGATTTGTGGCAGCAATTAAAGGCAAGATGACATCATGTGTATAATGGCCAATATTTTTACTTRGGTATCTCCAGTTTTGTASTTGAAGTACTGCTGCATGCATCTCCAGCCCTCCTCACATCCTCAGAAGAGGTTAYCAAGTGGAGTTTGCTGCAGTCTGTCCTGTTAAGAATGTGCTCTTTGTATCACAGCCCATCCATGGGATAGGATTTCTAGGGTCTCCTGATCTTCAGTATACATCGTGTACTTAGTTCAGCTTTACARAGTAACATTTCAGTTGTCCTGTTTTTGAATTTGAAAAGAAATCTTTAAAAATGCAACCTGAAATACTTYATAGTCCTTTATCTACAGATGTGGAAGACATACAGCAGTACTTTCTAAAAGTTACTTTTAAAAATGTCTGTATTGATTGCCTTGGGTTTCAAATGATTGCATGCATTTCATGGACCACTTAATGATGTAATTAATATCCCTTTCCTCCCATATGTTTTTATGACTGTGTTCCTATACACATTTGCTAATGGAAATGGACTTGGCATGGATGGTATGGCAACTGTCAGTAAGGAATTAAACCGGAGTTGTTCCCATCAAAACTACACACCTGGAACAATTGATTGGTGAGTTCCTAAATTAAAACTGCAAACCAGAAGTTCACAGAGTGGTGGGAAGGGAAYACAGGAAGACAAATGCATTTCCACCTGGAATGGTGGCATTTTAACATATAGTACAGATGTTTCTRTAAATCTCTAGCCATTACTTACATTTCTGAATGTTCAAACTGSACTTGATATTTTAATTCTTTCTCTTGATTGCAAAGTGAACTGCTGGACTGGATGCTGGTGTGAGATCTGGGTTCCATCAATGYTGATAGCTTGCAGAAATAAAAAAGGATGCCCTTAATTTAAAAAACCAATTCTGASTAGCAGTAAATGATTAACAGGAAATTATTGTGCCATTGCGAGTGTCCCATTCCAGTGGTGCTGTATCACCACTATGAGCACTGATAGGATTCTTCCAAGATACCACAGTCCCCAAGAGTTTGATACCACTTGTATYATCACACAGATAGCAAAATGKTCACACAAAAGGACTGCCAGTTTCCCACAGGAACCTAATGATTTACTGAAATACAAGACATGTCAATATTCAGTAGATAACTGCTGATTTAAAGTTTTTATTACTGATATATTTTTTTCAATAAGTCTGCTCTAATTTCCATTCACATGTACAACTTTTTTTTTTAGGTTTTCTTTTTTTTTTTTTTTTTTTAAAAACAAAATTTTTTTTTTTTTTTATATTTCTTTTCTTACTGTAATGAACAGGTCTCCCATTATTTGGGTGAATCGAAGCTTACCTTTATGGGGATTGCAGGTAATATATAAATGTSCAATTCAGTTAATTCCATGTGACAACTGCAGATGATACTGATTTCCAGAACTGCAGCAGTGCTAAAGGATACCTGGAAATGCTGATGTCAGCAAGGAAATCTTGAACACCAAGTACAGCAGAAACATAAAGATCAGCTGATCTGTACTGATTCTCTCTGTGAAACGGGGTTTTTTAACTAAGAAAAAATTTAACTACTTAAGCTTCCAGATTGGTTATACCATTATATTGTCTCACCATGATTGTTGCAATGCCACTGCAATGATTGTACTTCTACATAGTACACAATTTTCTAAGGGAAGAAGCCATTGAAAATACATTGAAAATACCTTTAGAATATGCACAGTTTGAATGATTTTTGACCTAGAGTTCAGATTACTTTATTAAATTTAATTTAAAAATACTGAGAATTTCATTTGCATATGGATACAGTCCTTTTCTGATAAGTCTGAGTTTATCTAAAAGTAATAATTTTGTGGAGAAACTGATATATTTTGATTGTCTATTTTAATAATTTTGTATATTTTAATAATTTCTCAATTCATAGCATCTGTTTCACTTCCAGATAAAGACACTGTGCACCCTTCAGAGTTTTCAGCTGTAGGAAACAKTAATTTAAAATTTAAAATCCTGAGGCTTGACTTCGGGCTCCAACCTGATAGAATCCATCTGAAATGGAATATTCCCATGAGACATATTAAAATACAAATACTTTGTATGTAAAGAAATTAAGTAAATTCTTAATATCTATGTAGATTTAAGTATTTTGTTTTACTATTTTGATGTTTGACTGTTTAAATATTTTAAACTAATACATACACWAACTACATATAATCTAATTGGAGGATGGTAAATTGAGTTCAGCTGTATTTACATCTTAAAATCAATCATTATTCATCTGTATCTTTTTTGCTGCTTGCAACTTTCTGCATTATACACAGTAAGAAAAACATTTGCTTTTCCAYACATTCACAACGTCTTCACAAGAAAGTAAAGAGCTGACTGACTTTACTTATTTACAGTTTCTCTCTCTCTCTCTCTGTCATGTGGGAAGATCTTGGTACTGTTTAGGAATAAATGAAACTCAGAAAAATAACAATATCTAAGCTTCAAGCAAAATGCTTTTAGCTGAGAGGGTTTCAGAGGATTCATGGAAAAGCTGTTTTATGTAATCTTTTATTTTCGTTGTAATGTTAGTATCTCTTCTCCAGAAGCTGGTATTGATACACCTATTTTTTCACTTCACTTAAGGTGTCTGTGGCAGTAATAAGTCTCTTTGAAACACTGTTGCTAAGCTATCTAAGCTACAAGGTAAGTACTCTGTTACTTTTAGACAGAAGTCATTAAAAAATAATGAGACAAATGTTTCAATATAAAGTTCAGGTACCTGTGCCCATGCTGGTGTACAAGCAGGGAGTTGAGAAAAACACACTTCTTGAGGGTGGCATGTTGTCACACAGGCAGCTCTGTTTCCCAAATTTATGAGCAAACTTTAATATCTACAGAGTAGAAATCAGCAATGAAATGCTTACTATTTTCCATTGGCCACTGGCACACTGTAATTTGAAAACACATTCTCAAAAGTGACTTTGATTTTTTGACACTCATTTCTCAGTTGTGCAGTTTTATTTGTCTGCCCATAATGTATTGGACACAATTGTCATTGATGTCAAAGCTGTAGCTACTCAATACATATAATTTAAGGTTTAGCCCTCTAAAACTGTGCACAGAAAAACTAGGCCAAGAGAATATTTAAAATAAAAAAAGATATCTTCATACTTGTGTTATCCATCTGTGTGATGCTATTGGAGTATCTTTTCAAAATGTCTTGAAATCATTTGATGTGAGTACAATGTATTTTTGTGTTTGCATTCTCCTTTAGAAGTTATTTTTTTCTAATATAATTATTCAGTTTTCTTCATTCAATTTTGTTCTGCTCTATCTCTGCATTTTTAGTATCTTTAGGAGAAAAATACTAAAAGCATTTGAAATAATTTACTAAAGAAAATATGAAAMTATTTGGTTCCTAAAGCTGAAAATATTTTGGGGGATAATATTTTTTTTTGTATTCTGTTTTGTATTACTGACATTCAGTAGCTATCAGAGCCACTGCTGAATGTAGAGACTTAAATTCAGTATGCTTATCAAGTGATTATGGCATAAATGTTTTCCTTAGTGCCCAGTAATGCTAAGAGGCTTGCAGTTGTCTGCTGTCTAAAAATTAATCTTAATCTTTGGAGCATATATTATTTAAGGGTTGGGGGTTACAAGTGCAAATCAGTTATGGGCAGAAATAGTCCAGAATTTATATCCTGGTGACAAAACAGCAAAGGTTTGTGCTGTTCCTGAGTTCACTGGGCAGCATCTTATCCTCAAGCGTTCTGCTTGTGATTTGCATCAGTTTCAGTGGGTACAACAGATAAATTCTTAGCACGTCAGCTTCCATGAGAAGTTACTCCTTAGAATGTGAGGGATGGAAAGCTCCTCCATCCCGATTTGCTGTGTACACCTCCTGTCTCAGAGGCTGAGGCAATTTTGTGATTCCACKCCCCAGAAGAGAAAGAACTAAAAGACTAATCTAAGGAACAACAAAATTTGCCACTCACTTGATTACCAATCCACTTGATGCAAACACCTCTTCCCTCTAGTCCTGTTTTCCTAGTTTTACACCATTCTCTTGAAGCTAAGAATGGTGKTWTTTTWKMATTTTTTATTATTAAGCCACTGTAWGTCTTTTCTGCACAGCCAAGGTGACCAAAGGTGCCTTGGTTCATCTAAATTTGTGACAGATTACTTATTTTATGGAAACGTTTTCAAAACTTTCACAATTTAGATAACTAACTTTTACAAGTCAGAGAATTAGCGATCAGGAAAACAAGAACAAATAACTTGTAAAATGACTAAAGCAGTCACTTGTAAAATGACTAAAGCAGTCACTTGAGAGAATACTCCAAGAGATTGACCTTTCTGATGCCTGGTTCATAACATATGAGAAATGATTCAACATGCAGAACAGTGAGGGCAGAGTAGCATACCATGCTATYATGATACAGTGAATTTGCATTTTGTATAGCTTTTAAATGGAGATGGATGCAAARGATGTGGCACTGTGTTGTGATGCTGATCACTTGGATCCAGGAAGGGAAAGTTGACAGTCTGCATTCTCACAGCCTGAAGTATTACATGAGGGTTTGTCCTTGGCTAGAATTCTGAAAGATGTCTACATCAAAAATCTGCATTGTCAAAACTTGCCACAGACATCTGGCAATCCTGCATATGCCTGGTGCTCAGGCACTCTCAGGGCTTGGAGCAGCACCATACATTCTCACTGCAAAAGGCAGTTCTGCAGAACTCATGGTGCATTTCCATGTGGAAGCCAGRATCCTACAGCTGCACACATCCCTAATTACCTGGAGCCCATCCATACTGGCATTTTGCCTGCACAAGTAAATTATGTGACATTTATTCTCTATAATGCAGAGGAGGAAACTCCTAACGTTAAAAATGGGGAAATTTGTGAAATCACAAAAYGGTTCAGTTTGAAAAATCAGATTTGATTTCGATTTTACTCTTCATATAAAACCCCCTTAGTTTACAGCCTCATAATTTCACTTGGATGTCTGACTCCCACCAATTGCAATTACATGGAAGACAATAATCCCTGTCCCTGAGGYACAGTGGCTTCCAGATGTGAAAAGTTAAAAATGGAGAAAGAATTTTATATGATACAGARTTTGTATTTCATTTTCAGTGGCTGTATCAGGTGGTTATTTTTTCAGGGAAGATGAACGTGTGATTGCAGCTGAAAATATATAATGCTCTACTGCAAATTCTTGTAWTACTGCCATGGTATGTGCTACACTATTGCATTACCTGTGATGGAGTCCTGATACACAGCATTAGTAAAGCTGTAAGTCACTGAAGTTCAACTGCCTTCCTTYTTTAATTTGTGGATTTTCATCTCAACATTTAATCATTCATAGCCACTGCACAGATTTGGAAAAGAAGCAGAATTATCCCCATCCTGTTGCTAGCAGTAAGCAAATTAAAAGATCAATACACTCCACTGAAATATGTAGGAAGACCTCTCATTTCATGGAAACAAGATCAAGTTCCAAAAAGCCCTGAAGTGTTCTGAAGTGTTGGTGGCAGAAATAGAGAACTTGGTATTGTAGTCCTAATTCAAATATTAAACACTTGATTTCTTCCTTACTTCCCTCTCCAAAACAGTTGGGAAAGAAAAAATACAAAATAAAGATAAAAGATAAATGCAAAGGATGAAAGGAAGGAGATGGAAAAGTATGTATCTTGGAAGTGCATTGTGATAAACTGTAGGAAACAGGATCCAGAGTGATCTATATTCTATATTCACATTTGTCACATGTATTTAAATCTGAGATGAATGATATTCCTGAATTTCAGGTATGGYAGAGACTCCCTTTGTTTCATTGGAATATCACATGTATTTCTAGTCAGAACTGTTTGTAATCTGACAGTGACATTGTGGGTTTTTTTTTTCCTTTTCTTTGAAGGGAAATATCTGGGAACAAATTCTGAGAATACCCTTTCTCCTGGAGATAATTAATGCTGTCCCTTTCATCATCACGGTAAATATATTTGAATTAATACTTYTGCACATTGCACTTTTACAGCTGCACAAATACTCTTACTTTTTAAAAGTAAAATTTATTCTTACATGGAGGTTGAATTTGTGCCTGTGGGAACAGAAATTTGCCAACAATAAAAAAATWGTTTGGCTACTGGAGTGAAGTCATACAGGTGACTTTCCCCTTCCTCTTGCATGGGCACAAACAAAACCAAAATCCTTTTAACTCCAACTACAGCACAATCAATAAAACAAACCAGCTGGATGTAAAAATGTAAGAATCACTCATGTCTGCAGTGARAACTGACTGTGTTCCTATTTTATCTAATTATCTTGCATGTGGTTAATCACAAAGGAAGACAAAAATGTTATTTAAAACCAACTCTCACTCTAGAAACACATTAATAGTAAGTATTTTTACCAAGTATTTCATTGCTGCTTGAATAGTAAAGCTCTATTCCTCACCAGAAAAGCTTCTAATGGATTTGTTAATTTTTCTTTCAGATTTTCTGGCCAGTCCTAAGAAACCTGTTTATTCCTGTATTTTTAAATTGCTGGCTGGCAAAGCATGCTTTGGAAAATATGATTGTAAGTATGCAAAAGGAAATAAATATTCTAGAGTTGTACTTTTTTAGTATATTGTCTTTAGTGGGATTTTGGCAGTACAGTCCTACCCCAATAGGAAGCTAACCAGATYTGTATTTAGATTATACAAATGGTCAAGCATTACTAAACTGCTTTCTGCATCAAAATTAGAAAAAAGTAAGACATGAAATGAAATCTCAATTAGTATAAATTGTTACTGTGCCAATAAAGGAAATGGCAGTGAATGGTTCTTCTGCTACTCTGCCATTCATACACAATTGCAGGGAACTCAACTGTTAGGCCATAATTGGGCCTTGCAGCCTGTAATTTGTAAGCTAGACATGAGCAGACCTCAAGGCAGCTTGCAATAGGATCAGAATTGTGCTGGGATGAACAAAGACCTACTTAAATAATCACAGAATCACAGCTGCTGCTTGTGCACCTTCTATATTATCAGCAAACTCRTAAGTGCATTTGAGTGACTGCATTGCTATCAGGCTACTGCATAATTCCTCTACAGAATCAGATCCTGAATTATTGGTCCAAACCCAAAAATAACACCTATTTTCCACTGATACAGAATGATCTTCACCGAGCCATCCAACGCACACAGTCCGCAATGTTTAACCAAGTCCTCATTTTAATATCTACCTTATTATGTCTCATCTTCACTTGGTAAGTGGCCAAATGCCCTCTGTTTTTATTATTCATCTTGGCTTGTCTTTCTCTTCTACGTGGTGATAAAACAGGCCTGGTGGAAACCATGCAGTGAAATAAGAAGGGTGAAACACTTCAGTGGAAGTGTTAAATAGCACCTGTACTACTGGGGTCTGGATGCATTGGTCTGGAAACAAAATGCTTGCATGGGAAAAGGAATGCTTCTCACTCTAGGGAAGGAAATAGAGATGATGCAAAAACACAGGATAAGCAGCGGGAACTTTATATATGTACCAAGAGTGCAACCTCAGTAGATCAGTCACTCACATGTGAAGAGTACCAACAGAAGTGACCCACACCAAAGTCACCTTCCTCTAACTGCTGGGACAGAGAAGAATGTGCAATATCTTAGCCTTAAAGCTTTGACTGAGTCAGGTTCCCCTAAGGATTACAGGGGATAGCTGTTAATAATAGTGATTACAGACAGTGCAGACTGTATTAATCTAGAGTACTAACAGTACTAACAGTACTGGATGGTAGGTTCAAACAACCAAAATTTATTACTCTGGAGAATGTTTTGCTGCAGGACCTGAAAAACTTAAATTTACATCCACAGCAAACACCTCTCATTTGCCCCATGYTTGTATTGTGCCAGAGTGATATGGTGTTAGCCAGGGCTGGAGGCAGATAAAGGAAACTGTGTGATTAGTCTGGCTGTACAGTAGCTCTATAGCTTACTTTACACACAGAATTTTCTCATCAGTAGTGCCAGAGAATTGAGAATCACACTCAGGGGGAATACAGAACCATGTACAGTGTGATACAAGCTGSTGTACAAGAGGACAGTGAAGAGAGAAGATGGTTCTGTGAGGAAAGGCTAAATCACCTGTATTTGTTTTGCCAGACAAGATGCCTTTAGGTCAGCACATTGATAAAAGTTTGGTGTGCCATTTTTGAGAAAGTAATTAAATTTTCTCTTACATTATTTCTCTAGCTTGCTTTTCTGATAGTCACTAGTATGAGGGACTATAGATAGTCACTGTTATGTGCTGCCTAACCCTTTTRGTAATAAGTGTAACATAGCACATGGCTTTTTAGAACAGGAGCTTGGTAAATGAATGGTCCAGTTTTACYCTTTGTCTTAGGGCCACACACCTGCTTAATGACAAACACTGCCTGTTCCAGACAGTAATCAACTTATGTGATATTTAATCTCCTATTGAACATTATGTAATTTTATATGCATAAGGATTTGGACATTTTTAATTCTGCTTCTTAGTTTTTTACAATACAAGGTGCTATTGAGTAAACATTCCTTCACCTCTTTTTATCTACCTACTTCAATATTTTACTGAAATGCTGCACAAATTATGTATCATGCTCACCAGCAGGCATTGTGATAAGTGACAGTAAAACATGTAGGAAGTGGCCAGCTCACCTATGATTGTGGCTGGATTCAACACTGCAGATGCTACTTCATTATAGT
Source organism: Alauda arvensis (assembly GCA_902810485.1). NCBI lineage: Eukaryota > Metazoa > Chordata > Aves > Passeriformes > Alaudidae > Alauda > Alauda arvensis. The sequence goes on from CADDXX010000489.1 coordinate 27,821, forward strand.
TCATTATTTACTGACCTAGGACTGACCCTGCTAGACTTGAAAATGAGCTAAATAACATGAAGACACCCAGTAATGCAGTAACTGAGTAAACAAAGCACTTTTGACTGAGAATAGTTCAAACATCTTCAGCGTCTCTAAGACTGGAATTGTGTTCCAGTGATAGTCACTCTTGTCTGTGTGAACACACATAATGGCATTTTTACACATTCTTTATACTACTGATTATGTATTTAAAATACCCCCCAAAAAYCTATAAGCAATCCAAATCAATTAACTTAGTATCTTTGATTATGTTACATCTGTGGTGAATTCAAGAGAGCATTTAATTTTATAGACATCATTTAGAGCTTATGAGAGTTCCTTTGTGCTGAAGGAGGACTCAGGTCCATTCCAAGCTGGAATCTGTCCACTTAAGGGTGCSTTTCACCAGACTGATCTCTCCTATTTTCTGCAAAGGCAAGCAGTACCCAGGTCAATACCCTCAAACACGTTTGGGAGCCAGCACTTGCACAACACACAAAACTCTTCRGTCATCACCAGTCTGTTTTCATAAGCATTTAGAAACACTGCCCTAGTCCATGTAGTACCATGGCTTCAGTAAAGCAAAACTACTAAGCCTGGATTAGTAGCTTGAGTACTTCAGCTGCAGAGCACTTTCCCCTAGGGGATGAGGACATGCTCATGGTGTGCTTTTGGCACCACTGTTCCTGCCCTCATCGAGCCTCCTTGCTCACACTCAGGCCCTGTATGGATTCARCTGAAACCCCACAGCTCCCTCTGCTCCAGCCTTGTGCCATCTGCTGCAAGAGCAACATCAGCACTTGTGAAGCTAATATAGCTTTAAAACACCAGGTTTTCTGTTCAAAGACACCTTTTTTTGGCAGACACATAGATAGAGATGGAATGGAGCTTTTTATGGGAATGACAGGATTTTATAAGAAGTCCAAGATGGTATGAAGCCCAGAAAGATTCCTCATTGGCTTTGTTCCTGTCTGTATATAATAAGTATTTTCAAAATAACTTTACCATTACTAGCAGGAAACCCACAGAAAATGAATTTTACCCCGTGCATCATCTTTAAAGCCATCATTTACATCTCCACATCAGCATCTTTTAAGTGGTGGTTACACAGATAGGCACATTCCAGCTTATGTSTTACAACTCAGGTGGAAGCTTTCCAGTGAAAAGTGAAAAAATAAATTATCTCATGTTACAATTGATTGGCTGACCTCACAGTTTTTAGATACCATTATTCAGGCTGTCCTTTGCACTCAGAGTATAATAGAAAAAGGCTCCTTTTGTGTTTTTGTATACAGCYGACAATTTTCAATCTTACTACAGAACAAACAGTAATCACAACAAAATTTATGCTCTACTCCACTCTTTGATCTTTGGTGATAATTGTTTATGGATCTGGGGTGGAACTCATTTGCAGGTCAGTAAATCTRTAAGACCATTTTCACATATCTGTAATTTATAGATTACATACAAGGATTTTTTTTTCTCCTTTATTTCTGACTTCAAAGCCAGATTAAGCTGTCCAATCATTTTTCTTTCTTTAAACATCTCAGTGGCCTTGTAACCAGAGCAATTTTACATCTACTAAAACATGTGTGCTCCAATATGACAGACTGCTGAGCAGTTACTATTGAGAGAGTTCTAGTGAGAGTTACAGACYTAGTCATAATATGTGTTGTGTCATTAAGCTAATGGATGTTTGCACTTGTTTGTCAAATGGAACACTAATTACTTCTGTAAAATGTATAAGACAAATAACAGTGAATAAGTATTTCAGGCATCTTTCTGTGACACGCTGAATCAGCTATTAGAAGTTATTTTGAATTTTAAAGCAGTGTTAGTCATATATCACCAGTGTAGAGTGATCAGCTTGTGARGGAGGTGGCTACAGATTCTTTGAGATGGACAGTTATTTTTTTCATACTCAAACCTGCATAAACTYTGCTTATGCTTTCATGGAAAGCTCACTGAGGTCTATCTTAACATTTTTTTACACTTCAGTGCTTTCAGCATCAGAAAATAAGAATGTTTCCACACAGTAACTTACAGAATTCCTGCAGAGTGCTGGTACTGTAGCCTCAATGGCAATTACCCACTCACAGTTCTCATCCAGAGGAAGCAGTAGGAGTAAGTTGCTTRAAAGGATGAAGACAAATCCCAACAATGATCTAGTCCAAACAAGACAAGTCAAGACTTTATGATTTGGAACAATGTGTTAAAGAAAAAAAAAACCACCCAACCAAGAAAGGATTAATCACAGAAAATTTTAGAGAGAAAAAGGCATCTCAGTGCTCCAGTTCCCTTTATTATCAGTAAGTAGATATAAACACCTCAGAAGGTGATCTGAAGGGAACTAAATCACCCCATGGAGGTCTCAACTTTACCTTTCTGTGTTGATTTTGACAGGGGCCTACAATGTCAGTTATCCAAGAAAGTTGCCTAGTGTTAAGTAGGATGAAAATACTTAGTGGATTATGTAATGTAAAATAAWACATGGATTTTTGGGTCTGCAGCTCTTTCTGTGATGTTATGTTTCATTGAACAGCAATCTCAGTGTTCAGGACCAGTCTCAGTTTGATTTAGAGAGATTTTCTGCATGCCAGGACAGCACAAGATATAAGACTGTGCTTCTGTCTTTTAGACTCCAATTATTCTAAACTAAAGTAAAGCATGTGAAGTTTCAGGAGCTAATGGAAACAAGAGTTGCAGAATTTAAATCCCAGAATATTACACAACAATAATTGAAAGTTCTAAGTAACTGTAAAGAATACAAAATAAATTATTGAGCTATTACAAGAATCCCACAAAGCACTGAAGTGATAGCAGTGGTACTTTTCTTTCTCTAAACAAAGCAGATCTGTCAGGAACCTGCTTGTTTCAAACACGGGATCTCTGTTTYCTGTTTAGAAGTATTCCCATCAGTGCTCTCCAAACATCAGCAAGKAGATCTACAAGTAGGCCAGTAGCACATGCAGTACCTTCTACATCCATTGAACCAGCTCACAGCCTCTCCCTGTGCTGCTCCTCAGTTCCTGGAAGCAGGGCAGCGTGGATGGGTGCTCTCTGTGCATGTCTGCAATGAAAAGTGAGGTTAAACACAGCTTTAACACTTCCTTAGGTGAGGGGATGATGAAAAGGCTGTGCAGYTCCAGGGAGGTCAACAGCAAAACATTTCCTAAAATATCCACTTGTTATTTGTGAGCAAATAATGTATAAATTCAACTACAGCTTAAGTGAAGTACTGCCTTCTGGGAAAAACTGTGTGCAGGAACTCAAGGCCAACATTCTGGCGAGCTTTGGTAGGAGAAACACGTATTGAATACAGAGTTTATCTTTTTTTAGGTACAGAAATTTCTAAGGTGGCTTTGCTGAAGKCTGCTGTGTAAGACACATGAGTAAATAGTGTTGCCAAAAATAGTTGCCTCTTTAGATTATTTAAATGGGACAACTTCAGATAAAACTCTTAGAGGTTCTTTTGGAATACAAATTTATGGGATGGCCACACTTCTTTCACCTTTGCTAGCACTGGGATTTATTTGCTTATGTGCCTATGATTTGTACTTAAATGGCCCAGGCTTTTCAAAAGGTTGGMAAAGGTAATGGAAAATTACCATGAAAAAATGTAATAAACCTCACAATTGTTTCTTTGATTAATGCCTTTTCATATTTTCATGCAACTGTTGTATTGTGACAACACAGAAATATTACCACATATAATTTTCTTTGATAGCTTGATATTTGTAATAATACACTTTAAAAATGTTTTTGTATATTTAAGTTCAAGAGTTCAGATCTGAAAAAAGCATGTGGGTGATYAGTGCTGTTGAGGAGTGCTGCTTAAAGATTGTAGGATAAGGATGTATGCTGGTTAGCTGTTTGTGAAAGGCAGATCAGAAAYCTGTGTATTATGGGGAGACAAGTATTGAAGCTCAATCAGAAGTCTTTTTGGCTACCCATCAAAGACAGTTTCTATGGAAACCTAGATAATTATACAGTGATTTTCAGGCTATTTTAGTTATTAATTTGGTAGTGACATAATATTTCCTTTGTTAATCTTTTTAGATGTTTCTACATAGTTATTTCTAAAATAATTAGGTCAGCATCTTTCCCATGGCTCATGCAGGGAATTCTCTGTGCCACTGATGTAATGGAATATTTAAAACTAGACACAGACACCAGCAAAATTAATAACAATTTGAAAAGTCTATTTACTGTGGTCTGTGGAAAAAAGTAATAAAGGTTAGAGGGTTCAATCTCAATTATCTTCTTAGTGTGAGAGATACATTTGTAGTCATCTTGTTTGCTTAAAATAAAAAATAATCAGACTAAATGATAGCTCAGAAAGCTGCCTTCACAAAGCCTCTCTAAAATGGAGTGTCAGCAACATTATTTATAAGCCAATTCTCATATTTGGAATATATATAGAAATATTAAATTAAGCAATAAACAGTGTGATTGAGAGATTCATTTTCTTTTATTTCACCCTGGACAATGAGTCAGCTTCATGTACATGTGATCTTTTCAAGTTACAAGCTTTGCTAATTTTGTAGCCCAGGTTGCAGGTCATTTATTCATCTGAAAATCAGTAATTTCAAACTGAACGTAGATAAAGGTGGGCAAAGTTAAATTTGTATAAATTTGATAGACAAAATGAACTTAYTCACATTTTTTGTTCTCTGTTGTGTAGCACACAATATCTCAGTATTTCAATACTATTATATGTGTGTACCTCTACATTATAGGTCAGGTAAATCATCCTATGACAATTAATGTAATTGCAGTTTCACAGTCTTGTACTATATTTTACAAATCAATATTTCAAATTGACACAGGGAAGAATTTTCAGCCTGTCTTGCAAGGCCTTTACTCTTGGTGAGGGTTAGACATGGAAGTCCTTACCATTCTGAAAGTTCCAGCCTCTATCCTCTGAAGCATTTTTATCTTTCTCTTCTAATAATTTTTTAATTCCATGTGGAGGTACAGAAACTCCAGTAATCAGAATATGCACATTTAAGGAGAGTGCAAATCTTATATTCAAAACCAAACCCCTTCCAAGAAGATGTCACTCAGATTCTTTMTCAATATTATCCCAAATCACTTCCATGAGATGTAAAAATGTCTCTCAAATACCAAGTGCTGCTAATATTTACATCAATAATCTTAACAACTTTTCATTAAAGATGCATTGAGAATATTAGGGAGTCACAGTATTTTGGAAAACATTATGCACTCTGAATATGCCATAGGGAGAATTTCAGCTTTTATTATCATGACATCTTGCAATAGAGTAATAATATTACCAGATACCATGACAAGCAGAGCTTGTTCTGGCAGCAGAGACCAATTACCATTACAAATGGAGGAAAAAAAAGCAAATGATTTTGAGTCATATAACATTTGGACTATTAGAAATACAATTCTAAGACTGCATCTCCACGGTGTCCTTTCTCCAGCAATCGTATTTTGAATTTTGTGAGAGATAATAAAATCAAGCTTATTGCTAATATTAACTAATTATGGCTTGCCAACACATGTAAAGCAACATATAAAATTCCTCCAAGCTGGTCTAAATGCATTCTTGTTCTTGTTCCTTTGCAGGAACAAAGCACAAAATAGAGTGACTGTGAGGAATATGCAATGTCTTAGTAAAATTAGGAAATTAAATTAGCAAAGTGTGCTTTCTGTGCCATAAAATGGGGTTTGGAGAAAATCTAGAAGTGATTGCCCAAAGAGCAAGGATAAATAAGGAATAACAAAGAAAAACAGAATGCCATATGCAATTAAAAAAACCCTTAATTACCGCATTTTAGTATGTGCAATATGCATTTGAGATGTGCATGTCTCCAAAATCATCAACACTTGACAAAGATTCACAGGAAAGATTCAGTCAGATAGAAGGMTATGACATAGGGAGCCAGGGAAGTGAACTGAGCAGGCATGCAGATTATTTGCATGTAGGTTTTCTAGTAGGAAATTGGTTTATAAACACACAGGCTTGTAAGTAGATCCCTTGTGTGAAAATATAAATGTTACATATGCAAAAGATGTTTGTTGCCTTTGGAACAAGGGTGACAAGAATAACTTCAGAAAAATAAAATGCTGGAACAAAAGTTGATCTGGAGCATAACCAAATCTGCAGGATGTGAAATATGGTATGATCATGCTGGCAAAATAAACCTTAGGTTTTGGTTTGGTTTTGGGAAGACTTAAATAAAAGCAAGGGGTTAAAGTTCCCCTTWAAGGGTCAATTTGATATACAAAATGAGTGTTAAAACCCTCAGTCTTCCACCTCTTTCCTTACAGGAAGGCATTATATTTCACAAGCTTCATTTTGTCTTTGCAGTRAAAAGAAAAAACTGATACTCACATGCTGTCTTTGAAAATATTCTATCATTTTAGACAGTAGCAAACAGAATGCCAAGTGTAACAGTGGTGAGTAACTATGTTGAGAATGTTACTTCACCATTCAGTAGTTGGCATCAAACCATMATCACTCACAATTCCTGGCTCAAAAATGAGTTGTCATTAGCATGCAGACTTAAAAAATAAATTTATCTTTCATTGACTGATTCATTAGGCTGACAAACCATTTATTTTACTTCAAAAAGGTTTGGTATTTGTAGTGGTTTGTGCTAACACATATAACTGTCTTATCAGATGCCATCAGTTAGTCAGGTTCTCCAGTGAGCAGTAACTCATTATGGTGATTTGGGATCAGCATAAATCTTCAGTTCTTATTTCTCAGATCAGAAAGTGAAGAGTTAAAAACTGTTGTTTGATGTAACTTTGGCCATACAAACAGAACTTGACACCAGCCTCCAGGAACTATTCACTCACTCTGTGTCTGTATTTAGCACATCTTTTTTGCATGTTGAAAGCACATCTCAGAGGCTTTGGCAGAGATYAGGTTGTGATATGAGATCATCTAAAAAGAAATACTTCAATGCACTTACTATGGTTTTTAAAAGAAAAAAAAATCTCATCTAAAATGCATTTTAAGAAAAATCTATTCTGTATAGTTGGTATTCCATTAGAAATTACTATAATGTTTAGAGAGATGTTTTTTAAAGAAGTGAACAGTAGAGGCACAGTCAGCCATAGAGTGTCACACTTGGGTGACATACAAACATAAAAGTAGACCTTTTAGGGTATAATCCAAACAAACAGCACTCTGATTAGTGAGTTCTGTACTTCCACTGGCAATTAAAACCTTCTAAATAAAAGCTTAAAGTAGTAAATCAGTTGAGTTGTGTTATCTCAACCTCAGTAAAATAGCTAACTGCTTACTTAAAAAGGAACTCAAATATATGCCTAAAGCTGAACATATGCTCCCATTCTTTGCAGGAACACAAAATCTGTATTTTTCACGTTTCTGGAAGTTGTGCATTTCTGCCATATATAAATGTATATTATATATACAGAGKGGAAGAGACAAGGGTGTTTGAGGGTACCCAATACATTACAGKCTGCTGTAACATGCATTGTGCAGAACAAAACTCTTTGTGGCATTCCATATCAGTTCCTTTTTTTATATATATATTTTAGGTGGTTATTACCCTTGGCTTTCATACATGACAAGCATTAGTCAGCTGCTGAGAATGAACACTTAATCTGCTTTTTGGTTGAAATACAGTCCTATATTTTGCAAGTTTCTTTTCATTAGAGATGAGCAGAGGAAAAACAAGTAAATGCAAATATCTTTTGCARAAAAGTTAAAAATAAAGTTACTGATGAGAGGGCACAGCTACATATGGGCATGCACTTGCATTTACTAAAATTGGATAAATCACTGAATATTTCAAGTTGGAAGGAACCCATCATCAAGTCTAACTCCCTACTCCTTATAGATTTACCTAAAACTAAATCATATGACTAAAAGCTTTGTCAAGAAGGTTCTTGAACTCTTGACAGGCTTGGTGCCAGGACCACTTCCTAGGGGAGCCTGTTGCACTGCCCAAACACCCTCTCAGTAAAGAAATTTACTTCTGTTTTAAGTTTCCTGRTGGCAAAAAGAATGATTGTCTTTTAACTGTACTTCCTCTCTTGATCTCTTTTTGTTCATTTCCCTAATATTCTAAAACTATACAAGGAAAAAAATGCACAAAATATTCAGCCAACTTAAGGGAGATATGAAATRTTTCCTCTTGAATATTCAGAGTGAAAGTCTAATTTTATGAGTTATGGTGTGTGTGTAGTAAGAATAAAATCTTACTGAATATTCTCCAAGGGCTAAGCAATCAATGGGAAAACATGCCAGACAAAACATAGCAGAGATTACAGAATGTGCTCTCAGTCCTGGTAGGCACAGTGATCTTCCTTCTTCTTCCTCCCTGCCTTCATCTCTCTGGTGTTGTGATCATTAATCCCATTTTCCTGGCTGCCTGAGGAAGTTCCCCTTTCCACTCACCTGTCTCCTGTGTTTTGGTCATTATGACACCACCTGTGCCCTTGCCTTAGATGATGAGGATTAATCATGTACACTACTGTTTTCCCTAAACATGCTTGTGTTTGTTAAACAGTCAAACCTCACGTCTCAAGAGTCCTGTGAGGTTCTGTATTTTTTTAAAATGGTTATTAAAAAGAGTAATATGTATAGATCCATTTGAATTCCAGCCAAAGAAATTATTAGACGTGGAAGCTTTTCTTCAAGCAAGCACATTGTCAAAACAGATGTCCCAAAGAAAATTTCTCTGACTTTCAGAAAACTCTTTAAGTATTATAAGTTCAGGATTTTTCACTCAACTAAAACATTTCATTGAAATCACTAGATTTCAATGGAAGCCATTAAGAGTACTGAGGAGCAGGAGGAAAGTGATGATGATGAAATCCCAGAGCTTGCTGATCAAACAATACACAGAGAGTTCAAGGTATCCAAGTTCTCTGACTCGTAGCTAAAAGAATTGCTGGGTTTCCAAGCAGGAACTCAAACCATAAAGGAGACTACTCCATAATGCACGATAGAATATATTGCTTTTATCTCCTCACAGATTACCTGCTGTAATTTTCACCCCATTACACAACCTCTATTTAACASTTCCCCCCTTTCTGGTGTTCTAGCAAACCTAAGCATWAAGTCTGGTGCTTAATTATATCTTTTTCACAGGCCAGTTGTTTCCTTGGTCACTGTCCAAAGGTTGTCTCTAGCTAAGACTGTAACAGGTCAATGAGGAGGTGACTCTGAAGTAAAAATACCTTTCCAGAAGGAACACAAACAAGGAAAATGTATTTATTTTCATGTGTGCTCTTGGAATGCTTGTTAWGAAATAAAAGAGCCAAAGCATACCATACGAGTATTTAAAAAAGCCCCAGGCTGTATTTCAGGGCACATTGCAATTTCCATGCAYCTCTTTGTATTTTGCACTCAGCAGTGAACTTTCTGCTCATCCTGAATCTACAGACAGTGCTCTAAATAGACAGACTGGACAGATCAGTGTATTTTTCTTGGGTGTGCCCATRGAGCCACCCCTGTGAGCAGCTGTGTGGACGCTCCCCTTGTAAAGCAGCAGCACAGCAAATGCTTCCTTTTAGCTTTCTGCCTGTTGGAACTGTCTTTGCCTTAAAACTGCCATGGAGTGTGGCAGCTACCCTGAGGACAAAGTAAACACACATGCAGAAGGTTTACCTTTGCAGCCCAGATCCAGCAAACCTTGCTGGCAAGCTGCAGAGCCCTCTYTGTAGTTATTGGCCAGATTTGCTATTTCTAATGTTGACAGGGAGGTTACAGGTCTGACAGTAACTGGTGGCCTTTGGTCTTTCCTGCACAGGTGACCTCACTGACAGAGGTACCAACACATAACAGCCAAAATACTAAGGGAAACACCATGAGAACAAAGACCATTGCTGAGTCAGTGTTTTCACAGGGCAGCTTGAAATGCAAGAAATGTACACCACTGCCCTCATGTGATCTGACTACAGCCTTTTATCTTAAACACTCTTTCTGTATTTACATTTTTCAGAAGGGAGGACAGTAGAAAGAATCCCATTACCCAAAGTCTGTGGAARCTTAAGCTGGAAAGGAAAATATCCCATGTGAGCTTTCCAAAGGGCTGCATGTCTCACGGCTGCAGTTAAAGGGATAAGACAAGAGGCATTTGATTTGAGTCACTTGCAAGTCCTAGACCACTCCAGCCTGTATTTGTTACTGGATTGAGTTTCACAGCAGGATAAGCAGTACAAAAAGTCCATTACTTATCTTCAGATAAGTAATATCTGTTATTTTCCAAGAAATTCTTTTTTGTTCATGGTGTTAGCAACCATAAAATGTTGCAGCTGGAGTAAGGTAACTCGGCTTGTCTKGAAGTTGTTTCAATAGCAGCAATGAGAGCAGCAAAAAGAAGTTGCACTCAAAGTGCAGACAGATGAAAGGCTGTCAAGGAGATGTAAAAATGGATGTAAGTGTAAGGAAGATCCATGAATATCCTTAAAAATCAAATGAAAATGCAAAATCTGATAAGGAGAGAATTTTGACTTAACAATAGAATTAAATCCATTYGTCAATAAAATTAAACCCATTTGTCATTAAAATATGCCATGACTTGAATTAGGTTAAAAATTAACAAAAGGTTTCTGTCAGTAGGTAATAGAATATTCTGCACGCTGGGTTAGCTTTTTCTTATGCACATTTAACAAATATTCAGATAATGAAATCTTTCAATTGTTAGTTCAGTTTGATTGAGGGAGTGTGGGTGGTTTGCATAACAACTGTTACACCCTAAGAGTGTTTCAAAACTATTGCAAGAAACATTAAACATGATGTTCTAAAGCATAACATATCGGGTGTATTAAATTAGAGGTTTGCATTTGAATTTTCCAGCATGACACATATAATTTTTAAATATTATAAATAGATTACTTAATTACTTTTCCCAAGGAAGGGCAGGTATAGTGTGTCACCTAATTCTGCAGCACCCTGCAGGTGAGGAGTATTTGGTGGTTAAGTAGYRACTGCAGGATTTTGWGTCCTGAGTAGCTCCTGAGTCCTTRTGTGAGCAGTTCAGAAGCTCAGGCTCCAGCAGGCTCTTGGGTGCCACAGTGTTGGCTCACTGAAGCTGGGCTGCCACAGTTTGCTTAGTTTACCATCAAAGCTCTGCAGACTGAGAGCACTCACAAATACACGTGGTGCTTTGGGCTTAGAGGCTGAAGTGTGGACAGACCTGCCTGAGACTGAGCTGAAGGCTGCCCACTGAGGGACCCTGCTTGTGCAGTCTCAATGACCACAGCTCTTTAATTGCAGCTCCACTTCTTATCCCACTGAAGGCAGCAGCAGGACTAGAAAGGTTCTCACTCAGATTCAACAAATATTTATATWCACTTGGTCATTTCATAATACCCTTTTCTGCTTAACAAGATGTTCTGCTGGAAGTCACATGAGTTTATTTTTATAAGTTGAGCTTTTGCAACCATTAGCTGCATATAAATGTTCTGAAGTTTGGGGAAGGAAAATGCCTATAAAGGACACCATGGGTAAGTAATAATCATATCATCAAACACCATCATTTGGGATAAAGATAAAATTGGAATACAAACAAAAACGACCTTTCCATTTGAAGAGAAAGTCCCARTTGATTTCTGACATGGTGGCAATTGTTGTGTAGTGAAAGTAAATTCATCACTCTTACCTCAASTGGTGTTCAAAGTCCCACAGAACTGAAAAGTTTGATTCAAAGCCTGTTGAATTCATCCAAGTGTTCCCCTTCCCTACTGTGAATCTGAAAAAAAACCAAAAGGGACAGTTGTATGAAAACAAATGCTGGTCTGAAAAAAACATATCTGGAAAAATAGAAAGATTGAACTGTCTGATGAAGTGGCATTAGAGTTGCAAAAATATCTGAGATTGTCAGAAGTTTTGTCCTTTAATATTGAGAAACCACAATGCCCAGTATCTGTTTTGTCCTTGCAGCTGATGTACTGCATTTGTTAGGTCAGTTGCTGCCAACTAAGAACAGCAACAACATTTAAAGTAAATCTCTACCGATTTACTTTAAAGGCAGCATGACAACCTTCATCTTTCCAGCCAGCAGTTCTCCCTCATTTCTTTCACAGTCTTGTATGCAATTACTGTTTTCTATGTCCTGAAATTCAGTAATTCCTACAGCTTTAAAGCCTTATATGTGGAATATAAGGTGAAAATAGCATCTTATAACGCTTAAATTTGACATATTTTACATGATATACTGTACCAGGTTCTGTCATATTGACTTTATGCAAATTGTACATCCACTTAAACTAGTGGGGTGTTTTTCTATTTTAATATTGTTTATGTAAAATTGCTTTCAAAAAACAAATTAGAAAAAACCCATTAGAAAAGACCTGAGAAAAGGCACAAAGCTTGGTAAAAATGGAAGTATTTGGTTTTTAGCAAGTTAAAACCTCATCTTCAGGGCTTTTGGATGGGATTAACATTTCATTATTGGTCAGAGTATTTTGTGATTGTTGCTTCACTCTWTTACTTGCTGCAGTTTCTGCTCATCCCTTGTTTCTTGCCTCTTCATCATTTACACAAGAGTCAGGTTTCTGTCAGAAAGCATCAGGTTTTTAGGTCAGGGGTAGGGTGATTACCAACAACTTCACATTCTGCATGTACTGTCACTCAGAAGTCAACAGACAGTATTTCTATTTGCATCTGATACAAGGAATGAAAAAAATAAAGCACTTTATTGTCATTCCAGTTATATTGGTATTCAACCCAGAGTTTTTGAAAATGGCATATTTAATGATTATATGAATACTAATTCTCCACACTGAGAATTGCTGTTCCAATAATGTCTAATTTTAAAATATGGGACAGAACTGCATCTGGTTCTACAAGATGTTCTAAAGAAGACTGAACACCCCACAGAGACAATTTCTAGTATGAAAAGCTGTTTTCCTCTGTAGAAAGCAGGGCATTCTCCAAATCGAATTTCAAGGCCTTAAGACTGGCACCAGCTTAATACTAACATCTTTGGCAAGTAGTGAGCACCTTTTGCCAATTTTAAGYAAGACCTCTATACATTTATCAGACTTTCATGAGATATTACATCTTCTAGAATGAGACTGAAGAATGAACTGTTCTATAGGTTTGGTTGGTTTTTTTTTTGGTATAGAGATTGAGGAAGTTTTCTTAATCAGTTACAGTCACTAAAAGTGGTAAAATATGTCTCAAGTGCTTGTCTCTATTTCCTGGAAAGTCAACATTTCTTTAGTATTTCACTGTATTTGTACTTTACCTTTTAACATTTGCTACAGTCAGTGATCTATCAACAATGTTGTTGACTGATAGCTCATTCCAATTTTTCTCCTAAAGAAAAAAATCTGTGACAGCAGGCTCAGAAACTGTTAAAATAACATGAACAGCAATTGGCAGTATAGGACAATCAAACAATGGGATTCTAATTTCTAATTAGATCTAGCATCACCATTCTCTGGTAGGATACGAGGAAATTGTGAAGGGTTTTAGATGTGAAGGACTACTGAGGAATTTGCTTAAAAGCAGGATTGCTGAGCTTGTGAGTTAGTTCAGGTGTAAATTCTGTAGGACAGAAGCACTGAGTTTTTGCCACAGAATCACAGGGAATCTGATAAAATGAATCCATTTTGATTTCAACACATTCTTTATCTAGTCCCTTCAGCCAGCTGCTGTAAACATGGCAAAGTGATTACACAAGGTGGAGCTCAAAGTTACAGTTCCAAAGAGAACAGTGCTGGTAACTGCTGCCTAATCCTCAGYACACAGAAGCAGCTCTGACTTCTGGCTCAGCCTCTGGTTCATTATATTAGACCTCAAGAGGTTGTACAAACAATAATTTTCTCTAGAAATGTAAATGTTGAAATCAGATTAATTTGTCCAAGTTGACAAATTAAAGTATAAACTAATATCAAATAGACTCTAACCAATTGGTTATAAATAAGGATAGTTAATGCACAGTATTAGCAAAATACTATCCAAATGGTTTTTGTTACATCCATTTCTGTGACATGCTTCTAAAAAACTGACAGTCTCAGGGATTATTTTTCTCTGCAGTATTTATTTCTGTAGTGCATGTAGAGACAGCTTATTTACAAACAGGAGTTAGTTTTGGCAYGTAAGATACTCAAGCAAACAAAGATTCCTGGAACTAGAAAGAAAGCTTCCAGTAAAACAGAAATTGAACTCTCAAAAGTTCAAATAATACCCAAACTAAACATTACCAGTCTTCAGAAATTACATGTTATTCTCTTTACTTTTTGTTTTTCAAGTGCAGTGGTAGCAGAGTGTTTGGAATCATACTTCTGTCCTCTGGATGTTTTTAATACATTTTCTGATGCTCCTTTTGCTTCAGCAGACACTTAGTTTGACTTTCTGTGGGGTTTTTWAGAAATACTAAATCTCCTCTGCATTGAGGCAGTTGTGTTTTGTTGTAACTGCCTGTAAGTGATCTAATCCCTTGGATCCATTGTGAAAAGAAAGCCTTCCTGAATTTACAGGAGTCCTAAAAYTGGCATAGAAGGTGCTGAATTGGCCTTATGTTTAATGAGGRACTCTCTGTGTACTGATTATTTTYTCCACAAAAACAAGTAGGTGTTAGCATTGCCTTTACTGTACATTCCTTTCCTGCTTGAAATAATTTTGCATATCCAAGGATGACTAAATAAATTACTTATTCCAGGAGATGAAAGAGGAAGAGGAAGCAAACAAGGAGATAAAAATATCACCAAAAAAATATCATAACAGTCAAAATATGAAGGCCAAATTACTGCACATTTCATTATGTCAGGAARCATAAGAAAGCAGACAAGAACATGTGTACTTTTACATGCAAAATATATGCTAAAAGCAATGATTAACACTTCATTTCTGAAAAAAAAAAAAAAACTTATACTACTAAGGAATTGGGATGTATTGAAAGATGTCAGTGATGTGGGGAATGGAATATCTGGACTTGATTTTTGGGCATCCACTGCTGTTCCACTGCACTCTCTCTGCAGTGTAATCAGGTAATTCCCAGACAGATGGGAACATGCTACCAGTGCTGAGTAACATTTCTCTAAAGGCACTGCTGGTGAGCTGAAAGGGTAATATTCTTGGGGGACTAGTCACAGAGGTAATCTTTTATTTTTTAATTAGACTCCCATAAAACTGTCGCTTTGAAAATCTCTGGCTCCAGTTAAGACAAACAGCAGAGCACCAGAACACCCAGACTTGGTAACCTGATTTTGGATGTATCATTCCCTTGTATGCAGGGTGAGGGCTTCAAGTACASTTTTACAGAATTGCAAATGAGGTGCAGATAATTTCAAGGAGAGAACTGAATTTGATCAACAAGTTGTTAGAAGGGCTGAATTTCTGCTTCAGCAAAGCAGCAGCTCCCTTATCWTACTGACTTTAATATTGTTAACTAAATGTGGGAAGCTCTGGCTCATGCCCACTAAGTTCAGTGAGAAACATCTCGAATCCACAATATTTTGGACCRGGCACATTATTTTGATGGCTTCAAGGAATAGGAATACATAAAACTGTAAGGGGGTAGAGCTGATAAAATCTTGATCTTATCAAATTCAGAGGAAATTCTACTGTTCACTTAGAAAAGGCTGAAGTGGTTCATGGTCTATTACCTTATTTCAATTCAGCTAAAGTATGATTGAGTGAGCTATGGAAATCTCAATAACAACAACAAAAACAATAGTAATACTCATTATTTAAGACCTGAATTTTCCTGTCATCAAGCTATTAGAAAAGGTTAAGGTCTTACAAAAAGAGCAAGAAATMAACAATTCTAATTCCTCGAAAATTAGGAAAAAAAGCACCAAATTTTTGTGTTTTWATCCATCCTGTCAGATACAAGGAGTRAAAGTGACCCTTTGCACTTACAAACACCAAGCAATTTCACAGGGATGAGCACYAGGAAGAATACATTTCTACAATGATAGGCTCATGCATTATGGTTCAATAGAACCTCACCTGCAGATATTTAATCTGCTGAGGGCAGTGGTGTAATAGTCCTGTTACAGGRGAACCATATCCCTGGCTCAGTGTAACTGCTGCTTTCCTGGTCCTTCTGAGCTTCATTCCTTAAGTTAAAGTCATGTGTTTCTGGGGTATAGCCACAAAAGGCAACTAGAAAGAAGAAAATGCACAMAGGTGATTAGGAATAATAAAAACAAAGAATTAAAAATCTATACCTCTTCTGCTTTTAAAATTACATGTAACTTATGTGAATACTGATACTAAAATAGCTTCTTTTTCCATGCTTCAGTGCCTTTACAATATCCTTCATTATTTCATATTAAAACTAGAAAAGGCTTTAGCTGAGAAACTTCCTTGTCTGAGATCAAAAGAAAGCTTCATTAGCATAATTACTTACAGTCCTTCTGTTAGTATTTTCAGGGACAAAAATATAATTATACTAAAAAGAAAAAAACCCAATGAAACTGTGAACATAGTGAAATAATGGAAGATGTGGATTACAACTCCAGTGAAAAATGTGGGATGAACTGGATAGGAGTATAAATATCAGTTCTGACTGAAGCATGAAACTTAGGCAAACAACAAGGAAAAAACCCCACCCTTTTTAGAACATTTTGAGATGTGTGAAAACTACAAATGCTAGAACTGTGAAAAGGAAACTGGGAATTTGATCCATATGTTCTGGAAATGCCACTGCCCACAGCTAAATTATATTTGGAGAACAGAACAGAGAACAGAAGAACAACTGCTAACACTGTTATAAACACAGGGTCTCCCTGGTGATGCAAAGGTCTTCCCATGGCAGATATTAATGAGGGACTCTTACCATCTGGATACCATATATGAAGAAATAATATTTAGTATGTTCTAGAATAATTACTGAGGAACACGATATGATTTATTAATTATTTACCTAATTCTCTAAGGAGAAATCATCCTGCTAGCTCTGAGGGGGAAAAGTGCTGTTCAGGGTGGTTCACACATTGGGGGCTTTTTATAGAGGTGAATATAATTTAAAAGCCTGAACTGATCTAAGTAATTCCACTATATCAGAGAAGATCACATGTTAAGCTTGGGAAGCTCTTTGCCATGGTATATATTTACAGAGTGAAATATTTTTGAAATCTGCAATGTTTGAAAATAGCAGGATGACCCATGGGGAGATTCTGTTACACCTTCTCAAAACCAAAAGTGGAATCATGCTGATTCCAAGAAAAATAATTACCAGTTMACTTGGGCTGCTGTTTACTTCTCAGGAATGTGTGGCTGGAAGGGGTGAACTCCACTAGCTCTGCTATTACAAACCCAGCCAAGCCACACATTTCTGCTCTGTGCTTTTAGAATCTTACCAACTGGCACCTTCCACTTCCTACCTGAAGGCTGACCCTGGATGCTCTTTCCTGAGATAATTCAGCAGTTCCCACCTTCAGTTTATTCCAGACAGTCAGTGCCCATTTGTACCAACAGAAACCTTCCAAAATGCAACATGTGCTCTTGTAACTGGTTCACATCAGCAACTTTGACCACAGAAAGGGCCAGAGACCAACAGAGAGACACACAGATTTAAAGAAAGCTGTATGTGCAGTTTTCTTGGCCAAGGCAGCAAACCCTCYCTGAAAAAGCTGAAACATATCTATAAAAAATGTTGAATGGTGGCAGCTCTATACCATCTGTTTTGTTCTGGTTTAGAAAGGAATTGCATCAATCCRTGATGTTCTATATACCACCTCTCCTTCACAACAGCCACTAAGCAAAACCTAGCAACAGTTGTGCCTATCATATTAGAATAATCAAAAATGTGTTTCTTTTATTACAAATGACATTGGAAAATTGTAACAATATAGCACTTCTGGTTTGATACTCATTTTTACTCATTTTCTTTAAAAAATGTTTTTGCTAAGCAATTTATGAATTCTGAAAATAGTTCTCTGCACGTATAATCATCAAGCTTGAACAGTTTTTATTTTTCATGTCTTTATTCATTCTTTTCTACATAGTATTTGTGGAATTCAGCATCTGGAACGAGCAGGAAACAGGTTGACTCTCTTTGACTCCCTTTATTTCTGCATAGTGACATTTTCCACTGTGGGCTTTGGGGATGTTACACCCAAGATATGGCCTTCAAAGCTGCTTGTTGTCATTATGATCTGTGTTGCTCTTGTGGTGTTGCCCATACAGGTAAATGCGGATTTTTTTTTTTCTCTTTAGAATTGTTTTTGAAACAAAGGAACAATAACTGAAATAATTTATTGTTACTAATATTACTGCACAGAAAATGTCAGAAAAAAGAACCATCTCTCTCTCCTATTGTGGTTTTTTTTCCTTTCTCCTGTATGTTCTCCTATAATCTAGATTTATACTAAAAAACAGGGCACTGATAACAGTTTTCAAGTGCTGATGAAAGTTTTCTGCACAAGTCATGTACTGCAGAGGCCTTCCTTCATCCCAAGAYAGCGGTTTGTTATTAATGGAGCAATTACAAAAAGATCCCACAACAGCAGCCAGCACTTTCTTTATGAATACAGCTTTTCCTCTGCAGGCTCTCCCTGTTTCTAATCTTGGTTCTCTCCACTTCCTCTCCTACTCTTACAGCTTAGTGCTAACTTGAAAAAATCTCATTAAATCTGCAACTCAAGCAAATTGGGTTCACAGCTGTGTATGGAACACATGCACACAGAGCGAGCAGCACAGTTAGGAGTTTTTCATGCCTGCCTAAGTTTAGGACTTCTAACAGTTTCAACAGGGAAAGAGCAATTCATGAAAATCCAAGTATTTCAAGGAGCCAGTCAGCTTTATTAAATTTGTACCAAGCGTTTTCCAGCTCATTAGGTGAGGCTGGATGACAGAAACCCCGAGGTGACGTGGGAAACCCTGCCAAGATGTTCAGTGTTCCACACGAGGTGATCAGCCAGCCCTTGTTCCAGAAAAAGAGGATGTGGGGAGACACTGCTTTTTTATCAAAGCTTRCAGCAGACCTGCTAGACCATGAAGCTCCAAAGTTCTCACACAGCCATGCTTTCCAGAGTCTGCTTCTTTGGCAGAGAACTAAAGCTGACAGGGCAGACAACACACAAGCCCTGRGAGGGTGGAAGTTCAAGCTTTTAGGATTAATTTTCTTGAAGTAATTTAGCACTCTAATTAAATATTGAATGTATGTATTCATAGCCGTATGTGCTAACACAATTATGTTCTCACTCAGTGAAAAATTAGCAAAATACATATTCTATTGAAAACTAAAACATGCTCTGTTTAAGAAATTTGGAATTTCCTAGGAGAYAGAAATTTCATCCTTAAGGTAGTTCTGATACATACTTCAGGCCTGAGAGCTCCACAGGAGCAGTAAATAACCTAGMATCTACTGGAATTTCACATAGATTTACCTATTATTAGCCACTTTATTTTATACCTTTGTAGTGATAATGGGGCTTCATAGTTTTCCATACACATAATGGAGTGGGAGGCATTCTCTCCTGAGCTTTTGCCTGGCAATGAAATGAAATTATTATCACTTGTTATTCACGATCCAGCCTCTCCATCAGTGGAATGTGGATGAGAAAAAGATACTAGCACACAGCCATACAGTTAAATTGAGCTCAGTATTAAACATGTGTTACTTAAAAGAAAGCTTTGAACTGGTATTGGTATGTTTCTTTACAGACTGTTACAGTATCCTGGCAGGTCTGSAGGATTCAGAGCAGTAATGTTTGCTGTTAAGCTGCACATATTGTTCAGCTGACAAAGGCAAACGTGCTGTATTAGCAGCTGCTGTGTATTTAAGTTGTATCTAAAATTATAAGGCAGATAAGAGAGTTTACAGAACATCACCTACAGAACATTATAAAATCTCTGGGAAGAGTTACTGCCCAAACTCAGAAAAAATGGTGCCTCTCTCCAAGTATATTTCACAGTTTGTGAGTGAAAACTTARCCTTTCATACCAGGGAAGCAATTATGTAACAATACTAGAAAAAGAGAGCTCAGAGGCATAAAATGCTTAAAGGAAGAAGGTACCAGCCTTCCTTCTTTTCTAAACTCCAGTGATTTAGTGTATTTTCAYGGTATTTAATGAATTCTCACTGCTGTTAGTGTGTGTTAGATTGTGACACTATTGCYGTGGTTTGTGATCACCTAATTAGAGAACATTTCACAAAGAGAAAAATACTGTGGGCAAAGGGCAGCTTTTCATAGAGGCATGAGATGAAGGATGCAGCATTGCCAAGTCATTATAGAGTTGTAGCACTCACCCACTGGTCTCTGTTTCGCTGACAATTGGCATCTCTTGCAGTTTGAACAGCTGGCATATTTGTGGATGGAGAGGCAAAAGTCCGGAGGAAACTACAGCCGATACCGAGCTCAGACAGAAAAACATGTWGTGCTGTGTGTGAGCTCTCTGAAGATTGACTTACTCATGGACTTCTTAAACGAATTCTATGCCCACCCCAGACTGCAGGTACTGAGAATGGAAAAACAAACAAACAAACCAACAAAAAATAACTCAAAAAACAACTCAAACCACTGTTTGTTGTTTTGGTTCGGCATTTTTTTTTTTTTTTTCTTTTAAAGAAAAGTTTCTGAAATGGTTTTCAATTCATAAAACTGATTTTGGGAACAGATAAGCAAATGGGGAATCTATACCTGCAATAAGAAGCTGAGATACAGAGTTTGGAGGCATTTTAAATTGAGGTATTGAGGTGAATAGACTAAATAGGTAGAATTAGTGCCTTGTTGAATTATGCTAGCCTTTGTAAAAACAGGTGCAAAGGAATTTCCATGCAAATTCTTTAGATTCTACCCTAAAMCAGAAAGTAAATGAAAGCTACTCAATTTATTTTTTCCCATTGTTTTGGGACTGGATGCAAAAATCCTCACAAGTAAAAACATCTTTGGTTTTCACATTTTGCTTTGTTTTTTGCCAGTGTTAGGAATCACAGAATGGGTCAGGTTGGAAGGGATCACCTGGAGTCATCTGGTCCAACCTYCYTGCTCAGGCAGGGTCATCCTAGAGCACAYTGCATAGGA
The DNA here is from genome assembly GCA_902810485.1 of Alauda arvensis. NCBI lineage: Eukaryota > Metazoa > Chordata > Aves > Passeriformes > Alaudidae > Alauda > Alauda arvensis. The sequence continues at coordinate 48,782 of CADDXX010000489.1, forward strand.
TTGAAAAGATTAGACAMTCTTGGAATTGTGGAAATTAAGAAATAAATACATGTACTTTAAAGGACAAAGACCTTGACTGAATACACAGATTTTGTTAGTGTACACATATTCCCTAGGTAATGCAMACTTGTCATATGGCTTATTTGTAACATCTAGAAGCTAATTTCCATGAGATATCAATTTGATTTATTGTCATTGCCTTTGCTGCAGACTCTCCCTTTTAGTAAACATTCTCTATGTCTTTCACTAAGTTACCTGTGGTATCATGCTTCATTAACTACTGCAAGAATCATGCAAATACAACCTTCAAATGGCTGAGCAGCAGTTTGCCAAATCCCAAATCCAAAATATTCCCTAAAACAATTAGCTAGTAAGAGGCATAAGCAATTGCACAAGGAAATCCAGTTCTTTATAAATACAAACASAAATTGAAACACAACATTTAGGTAACTAAGCTGAAGAATGAGTCAGACTCTGTGATACAATGGAGACAAAGAAGAAAAGCCCTAATATGACACAGGTAACTTAAAGGATTTACATACATTCCCTTCACAGCTGAAATTGAGTTGGATGGACTCAATGATCTTGGAGATCKTTTCTAACCTTAAAGATTCTGTGCACTGAGAAGCTGAAGGATACAGCTGGTGYACTGCATCCAATGCCATTTTGCCTTCTGCAAAAATCTGTGTTGCAGAAAGGAAGATTTCTATGACCAGCCTGGCCTAAGCTGTCACTCTCCTCTCCCATGTTCTGTTTATTCCTCCTTTTCATTTATGCACTTATGGATCCTTCAAACCATCCTTACTTTCCAAGTAGCACAGGAAGCAGTTTGGATAGGCCCATTAATACGAAGGAAAAAATGTGAGGAAATGAACCCTCTCTGTCAGCATCTTATCTGAGACATTTTTGACATCCCAAGTCACTGTTGACTCATTCTCCAGCAACAATAACCATGAATATTTCCCCTTTTTTTTCTATGTTGACAGGACTATTATGTGGTTATTTTGTGTCCTACGGAGATGGATGCTCAGGTCCGAAGGGTGTTACAAATCCCAATGTGGTCCCAAAGAGTTATCTACCTGCAAGGCTCAGCCCTAAAAGATCAAGACCTGTTGAGAGCTAAGTAAGCAAATACTGACCATTCTTTTTACCTTGTTTTTTAAAATCCATGCTGTTTGATAAATAAGTTTAACAAGCAACAAATGCTGAGCTAGAAGGAAACTCATGTTTATTTAGAAGGCAAASCAAAGCTCTTTGATATAATTTTTCTTAATATCTGCAACTGTACAGTTTTGCTTTCTTAAGTTCAGCCTGGTAACATTAAGCAACTAYCCTGCTGTACATATGTGAAATTTTCAGGGCCCWCCTCTTACCACATTCTTCCACCACTTCTAGGAGATGCTCTCTGCCAATTAATGGAGAATGACATTTATCAAAACACATCAGTCAAGCACAGTTCCTCACACACACCTCCCCCCAGTGCTCAATCAGCTGAGCTGCAAAGGAATTCACAGTGGAATTAATGTAGAARGATCATCTCTTTAAACCTCCAAAGAGAGGGAAAGGTGATCCTTAGCAAATARTTGATTTAACTCATCTGCATTGTTCTGTGTTGTAGATAACTAAAATTAAGCCAATACCTGTCTGGCTTTTTGTGTCATTCATTACCTGAGTGGAGTTATTTCCAAGAGTCTCATCTGTGAGAAGCTTCATGAGCAGTTACCTTCTCAGACTTCTGCCACTGAAAAAACAACTATAGCTGTTTAAAATTTGACAAGACAAGAAAGCTCCTTCCAGGATTAGAAATCTTCTTTTGGAGWGATCCTTTTTTCTTTTTTTGTGTTCTTGCTGATTTCAAGAAGGAATTCTTCTGTGGATTTAGCTGACATTTGTTCTACACATTACAAGAATTAAAACTAGGCTGTTCCCTAAATATAATCTTGAATTTCACTTATAATAACCTGGAGGTAGTCAGCTGTGGAACTGTGCTTTTTCCTGCAGAACATGTAATTGAATGTACCTGTCACAGAATAATTTTCAAGCTCTCCTGAGGGAAGAAGCATAGTGGGAATTTAATAGAACATTTGATATGAAATATAACCCAGTACCCAAGATGTTTGGTGTATTTCTTTTTAATGAGAACATAATGTACTGAGGAGATAATAAGGCACATGATAAAATTCTTCTAATAAATAAAGGAATGGCTACCAACAACAACAAAATAATYAAGAAGAGTCTCAGTATCAAAAGGTATCCATATGTTATGTGTGAACCCATTATCAAAATAACATGATAAAGGCCACTCCAGAAAGTAAAGGAATACCAAATTTGGGTGACTGCATCAGTAGTGAATAGCCAGTTAACAAAAGACTGCATTTTTGCCAAAAAATCTCATCTAATTTAACTGAATTTTCTTTCCTATAACTTTGGTGAAGACCCTGTCTTCCACATACTGCTCCCATGCTTAGCTGAAATTACTCACAGAGCTCCCATGATTTCTTCTTAATCAAAAGCACCATGAACTGGAAATAATTCATTTTAAGCATATATACACAGCAGTGTCTGTTATTTATCCCAAACACATTATTCTTGTACACGCACCCAACTTCCTGCTCTCACTAGGCAAGACAAGTCTGTTATCCCCCCCTGCTTGTTCATTCTTACCAGCAATAAGTTGGGCATATTGCACTCTTASACACCAGCCAGACTGGTGCTGTTTATTCACCTTCCACACTCATGGCAGATAAACACTTTGCAAATTAAGTTTGAGGCCACTCCGCTTTTACTACTTTGGCACAGCTTTTACCAGGTAAGAAATGAGAACAGACTGAGCTTTGTCTGTSTTCTGTTTCTCTGTGCAAGAATCTGAGTGTGAGACACGAGTCCAGTGAGTGCCTGCTTGGGATGTGACAGGTTTGTCTCCTCTCTTCCAGGATGGACAATGCTGAAGCCTGTTTCATCCTGAGCAGCCGCTGTGAGGTGGACAGGACAGCAGCTGTAAGTTGGGGAGGGAGAAACAAGAGCATGTACAGGTTTTACTGCCCTTCCTCCTCTCAGTTCTTTTTTATGCAACAAGGGCAGAATAGTGTCAAAGTACTCTCACAGTACCTTATAGATCCATTGAGAATTGGGCATTAATCACTTCCAAGAATGGTATTCTGCCAATATTCAAAGTACCTGAACTGCTCTAGAYATTCAGTCTAATCAGTTGTATTTATTAAATCAGAAAGGAGACAGGTATCAACTGACATTCAGAACTAATGAAGYAAAGCCTGAATTCAACTTTACAAAGAAATTTGTGACTAGCACAAGTAACCAATATATATGAGACTATTTGACCCGTTTTAATGTTGTCCAATTCTGAAAATTAAAAATGGCAAGATCCTTTAAATGAGTTTCTATGGGATTGCCCATGCTGCTAGTTATTTGCAGTCAGGTAAGTTACTGTCCACAAAGGATACAATAATACAAACCTCTGTGCAGTGCATCTGTGATAAAAGAATAAAACTGTATGAACTAGAACTCTTCCAGCTACTGAAATTATCTACTGATCACAAATATCCAGAAAAAAGGTTCACTGAGGATGGATTTATGAACATAACTTAGACTTTTTCACCATGTGCACTACAATAAATTACTGCAGTCTTGCCTCATTCAGTTCAATCTTGAACTCCAAAGGGGTTCAGTATTACTCTGAATATCCCTGAAGATGCTTACAAATTGTTTGACAAGACAGAACCAGTATTTATAGTTCAGTAATTATGCTTTAAGCAATCTTAACTAAAAATACTGTTTTAGTGCTACATTTTAAGAAATAGCAATCACCAAATCACTGGGTTGGAAGAGACCTTCAAGATGATCGAGTCCAACCCAGTCSTAACACCTCATCTAAACCATGGCACCAAGTGCCACATCCAGGGATGGTGACTCCACCACCTCCCCAGGCAGACCATTCCAGTACTTTATTATTCTTTCCTTAAAAAGAAAWAAGATTTTTCCTAATATCCAAATTTCCCTTGATGCAGCTTAAGACTGCGTTCTCTTGTTCTGTCAGTGCTGCCTGGAGAAAGAGAGCAACCCCACCCTGGCTACAGCCACTCTTTAGGGAGTTGTAGAGAGTGACAGGGTCACCCCTGAGTCTCCTTTTCTCCAGGCTGAACAACCCCAGCTCCCTGATCTGTTCCTCACAGGGTTTGTGTCCCAGTCCCTCTCAGGGTTTGGGTTCCCAGCCCCTCACAGGGTTTGGGTTCCAGCCCCTCACAGGGTTTGTGTCCCAGCCCCTCACAGGGTTTGTGTCCCAGCCCCTCACAGGGTTTGGGTCCCAGCCCCTCACAGGGTTTGGGTCCCAGCCCCTCACAGGGTTTGGGTCCCAGCCCCTCACAGGGTTTGTGTCCCAGCCCCTCACAGGGTTTGGGTCCCAGCCCCTCACAGGGTTTGAGTTCCAGCCCCTCACCCCTCGCTGCCTCCTCTGGATGTGTCTGAGCATCTCAAGGCCCTTCCTGCCCTGAGGGCCCAGGACTGGGCACAGCACTCGAGGTGTGGCCTCAGCAGTGCCCAGGCCAGGGGCAGGATGAGCTCCCTGCTCCTGCTGGGCCTCCCCATTGCTGGCACAGCCAGGAGCCATTGGCCTGCTGGGCCACCTGGGCACAGCTGGCTCCTGTCCAGCTGCTGTCACCCTCCCCATTGCTGGCACAGCCAGGAGCCATTGGCCTGCTGGGCCACCTGGGCACAGCTGGCTCCTGTCCAGCTGCTGTCACAGCACCCCCAGGGCCCTTTGTGCTGGGCACTGCCCAGCCACTCTGTCCCCAGCCCAGAGACCGCAGGGGGTGTTGTGGCCAAAGTGCAGGACCTGGCACTTAGACTTGTTAAACTTCATCTTAATGTACTCTGGAAATGAGAGCTTTGCATTATACCTGTAGCATTACTTAATATATTCTCTATCATTTACTACTTCATCTGCCATCAGAACTTAGTTAAAAGATCTTAGTTAAARATCCTGGACCCATCCCTTTCAGAAAGTCATTGAGCTCCCTGAGAAATAAACCTTTGCTCCTACTGTAACATTTAAACTTACTGAGCTAAGGACTTTGAACTTGATTCATCAGCAATAGACTCCTGAAAATACAGCAGTGAAAGCCACTGAACTGGCAGTAAGTAATCCCAGAGTAGTCAAGCAAGGCAGACCTACTGCTTGGAAGTAACAGAGGGTCTGGGTATTTAAAGGTAAAARCAAGCAAGAGTTCTTGGAAATAACCTGGACGAATACCTGTAACTTCTAAGAGACTGAAAAATTAAAAAATAGCTCAAGTGCCCTATCTAAATCAACCATGCATTCAGAATAAATCAGCTACAACATCTCATTTCACATAATGAACTTGAGAGTTGCACAGTGGTTACAAATGAGAAATCCCATGAAATCTGAGTGTGTGATTTACACTGCACTGGGAAGGTTTATGCAGCATTAAGGACAGCAACACCACCAGTCAGCTGTTCATCTCTGCTCACAACTGCTTCAGAATTTATGCAAAGAAAAGACAATTTTCAGCTCTGCTGGGCTGTGCTGCAGGGCAGGCAGTGTGCTCTGCATGGAGCTCCCATCCAGCACAGTGCAGGCTTGGCTCTGGAGCCATGGCCCACTGCAGCTCTTCCTTTCTGTGCTCAGGAAACATCAGAATGGTGCCTGGCACACTTCAGCTGCCACCACAGACTTTTATCAAATCTCATTTCTCTTTGTACCTGGAGCACACCAACAGGTACATCTCACCAAAGACACTCCTGGTAACTTCCCCTGGGCCACAACARTATCTCAGGGTCAGTGGGATCTGAAGCTTTTAACCAAGGTGTTCCCTCTATGCCTTGTTTTCTCTTCTGCTGTCAGATTACCTTTTCACAGGGAATGTAATTATTTATACTACAAGTTCAAAATTCCTTAATTTTCTTAAAAAACTATTTTGTCTTACTGCCCCCTAGAGCTGTGAAAGGAAATTTATTGAACTTCCTACACTGCTCCAGCCTCATGTCAGTACACAGAAGGTTCGTTTGTCACTGGGCTGAAGGAAGTTCAGCTGTCATCCCTGTATCAATCTTTCTAAGTACCACTGATTTTCCAYCCTGCTGGTGTTGAGAAGCTGACAAACTGCTAAAAGAGCCTTGGATCCTCTCCTATGCATGACAGCTGTCAAAATAAAAGGAGGAGATTCCTGACCAGAACAGCTGTTGCTACTCAAGTGATTTTTTGAAGCCCAAGAGCGTTTTTATCCCCCCAGCTACAATCCTCAAGCAGAGGATTTACTCATTTGCCATGGATGCCYCTGCTGTTCATTGCTTGCTATTTTGTTAGTTAATACCTTCTAGTGAAAACACTTCTGCTGTTGCTGACAGCTTTGTTCTGAGGCTTTCTGAAAATTCAGAGATGGTCCAATTCAAGCTTGCACCGTTTTTTCCCCCTTCCATTAATGAAATTGTGTGACTCTGCTGTACTGGTAATCCAAATTTCACTGCCTTAATGGCATCACAATATGGATGCAAACATAGCAGGATGAAACTAATTTATCCAGTTATGTGTGGCAAGAAAGAGATTCCTTAAAATACATATTAAATCCATTTCCTTGAGTTCTTATGATTTAAATACACCCACTTTAAAACTTCCAGCTTTTCATACATGAACTTAAATACCACCTCTATATTAATCACCATTAATTACCATGTGGTAATTTTTTGATCACTGACTGCAGTTCATTGTGTGGAGATGACATGGAAGAAAACTTATTTCTTCACTCACCTTCCAGAGAAACATATATTTAATAATGGGAACAGAAGCATAATTTTGTTACCTCTGTTTGTTGTGTGCACATCTGTACCATATATTGGAAGAAAGGTGAATGTTTTTTAAAGGGACTGCAATATAGCATAGAAAGTACTACATTTTTAAAACAGAGAGCCACAATGCACTATGAAGAGACTGAATTTAAGAAATCACTTAAGGTGCCTACCTGTGTTGTTCTTTCTCTCCCCTGGAGTGCTTCTTCAGAGTGGAATTTGGAGAATAACTGAGCAAAAAACTTGGGAACCAAATAACCAAGGATATAACCAATTATCCRTATGTTGTACAYRAACATATGGATATACCARGTGGAAAGAGAAAAAARGAAACTATAATGCAAGGTTATTAGATTAACAGTGCTCTTATGAAGCTATTTAGTGCATTTAAGTACCCATTACATATTTAACATATTTGTGGACTGCTGGTACAAAGGAGAACTAGAAATTKGAAAGCAAGGCATATTTTGGCGTGTTAAAACTGCCAATGTGCCAAATAACCAAGAGATTTTAATTTTAAAGAGTCCMTTTTCTAKAAAATAGTATTAAAAATATTTCATATTGATTTCATAAGGATTCATACTTTTAGTTTTTCAACTCTCACTTCTGTAGGTTTAGGTTTGTTCTTAACAAAACAAAATTAAGAAGTTTTTAACAAAAAAGTGTAATTTGAGTAATTTAAAATGAAATCTTCATTCTTATATTTAACAATCATTGCACATTCTGATAAAACCAGGCTTTTAAACAAAATAATAATTTAAAAAACCCAAGAAAATATCTGACATAGAGATAACTATATTTCTAGGCAYGTATCATCTGTGTGATGGCCATCTAGCACATTACCCAGTCATTTCCTGCTTCTRAGCTRTGTTGGCTTGTCATTACCTTAAGACAAAAGAGCAAAAAAACCCAATGCCACACACACACAAAAAATCCTGTGGGTAATTTGCCAAATGTCATGGAAAAGTAAAAAAAGAGCAGCTTACACCCAAGCTCTTGTATCTCCTGACTGGGCACAGCAATCCTACATCTACAAAATTACTAAGAAGAAGAATGTGACATAAGATATTTTGCTATCCTCCTATGACTCCAGTCTAGTTTTTCTAGTAGAAAAAGTACTTGCTAACATCTCAATTGATAATAAAATATTATGGTTTGGAAATGTCAATTACACTCTGTTCCAGGCAGAGATTCTCCCTTGTGTTCACAAGTCTGAAACCTTTTCTTACTGCTGATGCTGCAAACCTAATGAATCATTCTTTATATTTTATCTTTAAATACCACCAATTTCACAGGCAAGGCATTTCAATCCCGGCATGGCTTCCTAGATAGAGTTCTGGAATGTTTCTTTTTGTTTTGAAATAAATTAAAACCGATGGATGATATGCTGGAATTAGTCTTACTTCACAAAATTCAAAATATGAATGCATTATCACATAGATGACTTTTATTGATAGCRGTATTCACCCTGCAGTTAACTCATTCTTGCCATGTGGTAACAAGAACAAAAACTAACAGCCTGAAAAATCTCTGGGAATCTTTGGTTAATAGCTGGCTAAATCCTGACATGAGTTGTGCAAATGTTTTAGTTCCACAAAAATTCAGATCTGCTTTTAATTAAACTGATATTTTTAGAATTACCCACAATTCTAAACTCTGAGTTCCTGAAGTCATCRTTTAATGTTATTTTAATTATGAGTCTCTTTGGAAGGAATCTATGCTACATAATTCTTGATTAATTAGACATGACTAATCACTGCCATCTTAAGTTTTCTCACAATCAYTCCACATCCAAATGCTACCCCTTTCCAAATGACACAACCATTAGCATTTGCAGAAAGATGGGAGAGGTTCAAAATATCTTTTTAGTGGAAGATTGCTGGAAATTAATAAGTAGTAGTAATTATATAGCTTGCACATAAACATCCATACCAGCTGGTCTTAAAAAGAGTTTTCTTCAATGGAGCAAGCCTGGTAATACATTCTTTTTTCTAATCTGACATGGTTATTTGTGTTTCATTGGCATCCCCTCATSCTCTTTCTTCTAGGATCACCAAACCATTTTAAGAGCATGGGCAGTTAAAGACTTTGCTCCRAATTGTCCTTTGTATGTTCAGATACTGAAGCCTGAGAATAAATTCCACATCAAGTTTGCAGGTAAGTGAAGACTGCAGTCATTTGAAGCACTCTGTTAGTGTCTGACAGTTTGTTTCRTGAACACAAAGTGAGAATCCCTGGGCATATTTACTGCTTGAAAATGATTAAATGTGCAGTTTTGTAAAATAAAACACRTCCTAGCAACGGTAAAGACTTACTTACAAGCACTTTTAAGAATTAATAGTCTTATGCTACATAATCTAGAGAGGAGAATTATTTCATGCATATTTACTTCTTAACTACAGATCCAGGTAGGTCTCCAGCTTACTGTACCCATGTCTGTAAGTAATTTCTGTCCACTAAAACATAGTTACTAAGGGGTGTATAAGAACATCTATTCAGATGTAACCAACAAATGATTGAAGGAAAAATCTTCTTCTTGGACTGTTTTTTACCAAGTGGTATGGAAAACATTATTTTAATTGCTTGTAAATATTTTGGAAAGAGACCCATAATTTAATTCTATATCCAGTAAAATGCATGCCTTAGAAACCATGGCATAAAATGCAAGATGTTGTTAAGAAATCTGAAAAAAATTCTCTCCTATAAGCAGAGATTACCATCTTGTATTTGACAAACTATTTCTCTGCATTATATGTTTCTCTTTCTTTCTGTCTATATCCAAACAGTCACATATGTAAGTACAYAGACATACACATGCTCATGTGCAAAACCACACAAATACTTCTGGAGAAATAGCTCTAAAGTAGAAGAGAAGCTTACCTTTCCAGCTGCARTTCTGAAAACTCAATTTTCTTGAATGATATTCCAAAGAAGAAAAGATTGCTGATTCATGCAAAAAATAAAAAACAACTCTATGGAAAAATATTAGTCTCCTCCATCATCCCAGGATGTGATGAAAAAGTAAATTCCAGCAGAACGGCTCCAGAGCAACAGTTAAAGCAGTAATTTTAAAAGCTATGGAATTTACCACTGGGCTAGAAAGAAGAAAAAACCCCATCAGTCGCAGTGCTGAAGTTATGAAAGTGTGATCTCAGGCTCTGAGATGGCACAGAGGGGAATAAGGCTCATGCTGTGATGAGAACCATGGTACTTTTTCATCTCCCCCTTAAAACCACCCAGCACAAACATMATCCCTGCTCCCTTAGCCATAGCCACTTTTCTTTATCAGTAACTGTGCTAATTCGTTGTTCCAAATTGTGCTTTTAAGAGAGTTTCATTATTCCTAATGGCTTGTCTCTGTAGGAGCTTATATATAACTAGACTTGTAAAACAGAGGCAATTTTTTATGTCTGTTTGAAGYGTTACAGAATTTGGACCATATTTTTTAAAAAGCCCTAAAAAACAACAACCAAAAAACCCCAGAAAACCTCTTTTGGTAAAATTTCCCTCAACTGAATTTCATCATCCCCACTGGATGCTCACCTACTTAGGCACTGCTGGAGCCATGAGAACAGTCTTTGTTGGCATACATTTTCCTGAGAGGATCCCCCTTTGGTATTAATGTCATCCAACACTTCATCATCCTGAAACATGTACCCAGTGGGGGCTGCAGACTGCAGACCTGTCCAGAGTGTTTACRAGTACAATTTGTCACAGCCATCTGGAATGTTTTTCTGAGTGCCTTCCCTATTATGATTCAGGGCTGCATCATTACTGCCTTAATGTAAAAGCTTCTTTTACATCTGATATTCCTTGAAAAAATGACTCTTGTCTTCTAGAGGTTTCCCAAAACAATACTGGCCATTTTTATGAACCTGAAATATGTAGTAGTAGTAGGATTTCTTCTTCTTCCTTTTAGTTTTTTTTCCTTACACACAGGTTTAGAGRCTACAGCTGTCAAMAATGAAGTCCTTGAATTTAGAAGTAACACAACCAAATAGTCCTCCTAACTAAAGTTTAACTTTTAACTACATTGGAAATGTATAAAGCACTAGAAGGCCAGTTTGTCAGCAGCTGTTATTAGACTGCATGAGGCAGTCCTGAAATTCAGACACTGCATGTTCTTTCAGCAGGGAAAAGCCTGGTTTCCTGCCTGGAGCTTTTCTGCATCCTGGAGGCTTTCTGCCTCAGGCAGAAATGGTATACAGTTTCTGTATACTGTTGTACAATTACAAAAGTCATTGTTACAATGTACTCCCATCCAGTAAACAAGACTTTAACATCCTCCCGTCTTTAATGAGAGAATGGGAACCTATTTTTGTCCTCAAAGCAMGGGAATGGAAGCACCTTGGCCAGGCTCATATGACCTGTCAGAAAGTCACCTGATGCCACACACACATCCTTGCATTCTGTGCCTTCTGATATTTTTTACAGTGGATTTTAATTACTTTGTTTAAAATATTAAACAAAAAAGTAACCTACTTACATTGCTACAGTGGCATAAATGTTTGTTCCAGCAAAGCCCTTTGTGAGTTTAAGCTGTGAACACTTTAAATACACAGCCAGTCTTAATATGACAGTGATCAGATGGGCAACTGTCTTATCTCTTAAACTAGAATGCATTGATTTCTCCCTAGTAATTTCCAATGTAAAAATGCCTTGACATGCCCAATTTTTCTTTYAATAATGCTGCCAGTTACATTCTTAATCTTCTCACTTTTCTTTCAAACACAGAAGGCTGCAAAAGGCCATGTACCCAAGCTCCTGGCCTTGCTTTCAGCACAAATAGGAAATAAAATGAAGATTTTCCACAGCAAAGCAATATATTTATGCAATTCAGAGACTACTAAATTCAATATTTTCTGAGCTGAACTTAAAACTTAATTAATTTTTATGTATATATATCCTTTAYTTTGACTGTTTGGAAATTATATATAATTACAATTCCAGAAAATAGGGATACATTTTGACATTGTCTGTTGATCCAAAATGCACCCATGAATTATCACAGATTGTTGAAGTCTGACATCAAAGCTTCAGTAGTTTGTTTCAATGAAACATAGTCCAGATTCACCAAAATGGATATTGAATGCAGCAATATGATTAATCTGTCCAATTACAGATAAAAATAGTCTAGAGGTAATGGATGGGCATTTTTCTCTATCAGATCTGGTAGTGGTCATGTTAACTTATCAAATTGACAAATGTAAGGTTTCTCAGAATAATTGTGCCAGGTCTAGGTCATTCTTACCACATGGCTGCTGCTGCAGGCATAAATCAGCATTTTGAGTCTGTTTTATCCTCAGTAACATCACAGAAACCATAATTCATCCCACTGCATTACTACATCCATTTGAGACAGACTTAGCAGCAAAACTTCTGTCAAAATATATTTTCAACAAAAACAGCAACTTACAGCAGTTCTAAATGTAATATTTCTTTAGTATAAACTCAATCAAAATACTTCTTTTTCTGGGAAGCTGATTTGACATATTTAATATTCACTTCAAGATAAACTGCAGYTTCCTGGGCTGCTCTGCTGTCACACTGGATGAGTAATTTGCTGATTCTGGTACCTGCTGTCAGGGGACATGACTGATGTCCCAGACCTGAGGAGTGGGAGAGCTGTCATCCAGCTTCCTCCCTGCTCACTTCAGAAAGAAAGCAGCAGATGAAGTTCTGTGGAATCCACTTGAACCCTCCATAACACAAGTCCTGAGCATACAGAGAAAACACAGTAATGTTATAGGAAAGCTACAAACTCTCAAATAATTGGAAAAATGACCATGGCATTTTTGACCTGGTCTGTGTCTGATACAGGCACTTAACTGCAGAAGGTCAGAGTCTCCAACAGGAGCAGAAATAGTCCACAAGTCCAGCTCCAAGGCTCCTGATGGAAAAACACTTGACAGCACCATGTGAATCTCTTACACAGACATGATTAAGAGGCTGTTGCAGGACAGCAGTCTCTGTTTGTTGCTTGCTATATTCTTTGGTAACATAATATTTTACATAAACATCAGCCAAGAAAGTTCACCTTATATGTCAGAGAGTGCATCTGTAGAATTTAAGTTACAGTTTTCATCTGCCTCGTGCCATCCATGATTTATTAACTTAATATTTGTACATATTTAGCCTGTACAATGGGGTTCAAGTGCAAGATCTGAAATAACAGATGATGAAATCGTTACCCTGTGTATTTTTTCTTTCTTATATTTTAAAAATGTTTAGCTATAATATGACAACRTTTCAAACAAAAAATAAGGGGAGGCTATTTGGCAAAATCCTATACAAATTAGAAAATAGGGAGAATTCTCTTWCTTTCAGTGTCAGTTGGTATTCACTTCCATAAATCTGTGCCATCTGACCAGTGGTAATGGACTGTAGATATTCCATTCAAGCCACAGACTATGCCTTACCCTCTCAAAATCCCTGGTTTGAAATTCAAGTAGGTTTATTAATGGCATATGGTCARCTAAAAGAACATATTTCTATCTGAAATATTTTCTGCAGGAAATATTTAATTGCTATAGCTGAAATATATTTACAGGAAGAAAAATCTCATTTTGTCCAACATTTGACAGTGTCTTTATATAACTAAATTCATCCCTTCCCTATGACATTTAAATAGGCTCTGATCTTCAGAAAATKGGAGAATTAATTACTCAATTCAGTAGTAAATGATTCTGTTACTGAAAAGCCTCTAGATATTTCAAAATAAAAGGAACAGAGAAGGCACACAAAATATGCCTTCACTTTTATTTTCAGGAAGTGTCATGCTTGCAGCTATGCTATAAATTCTGTCAGGAAAGCAGCTGGGAGAGGCAAGGTGGTTCTAAGGACTGGTGAAACCAGAAGCAGATGCACATAGTTCAGGTCTAGGTGGGGAGGTTATTTTCCTACCTTTACTCAGCAATTTTCATGTGCCTGTGTTTGGATCATCAGCTGTACTACCTGTAATATTCTTTCTGATTAGAARCAAATACTGCTCCCATTGTGCAAACACTAAAATCAGATGGGAAAAAACTTACTTTTATGAAATGCCTTTATAATTTTACAAAACCTCTCTGACTTTTATGTTTCTACACTGACAAGCAGTTACAAGTTTGGGCTTGTCCCTTTTCATAGCCACTTCAATACTATCACAGGTATATAGGAATGACATTAAAGGATGATTTCTATTTCCTTGTCATACCATCAGCAAGCACTGGAGAGCATTTAACTGTGAGCTGGATTTAAAACAGTAGCAATCCATGTTAGATGGCATAGATAGGGAAAATCATACAGATCTGATTTCCAAGGTTCAAGCAGAAGATGAAGATCTTGGGCTGACTTTTCATTGATCCATCTTCACCATTTTCCTAGACAAGGAAGTGATAATTCTGTTCAACTGAAAGTATTTTTGTAAAACAATTTGCATCCTTTTTTTCCCTACAGATCATGTTGTATGTGAAGAGGAATTCAAATATGCTATGCTAGCWTTAAATTGTATATGTCCAGCTACTTCTACATTAATCACTCTGCTGGTTCATACATCTAGGGGACAGTAAGTATATACTACCACARAAAAAAAACCCCAAACAACTTGGRAAAGTCATTGCTGATATTCTTTGGAAAACAGCTCACCCTTAATTCTCACACTACTGAAGTGTTAAAAAATAATTTTTTGCACAACAAAAGCATCAAAATGCCTTACTCAAGGCACTATAGTTTTGAAGAGAACACCCCAGTATTTAAGAGTTTGCTGCATGCTGTTGTGCCACTTCCACAATACAGAACATGAAAAAAATGTATTTCTAGTTTAGTAGGTTGAAGTGTCTCTATCTATCACAAAGTTCTACTTATGAGCACTTACAAGTTCTAAGAATGCCTATTCTAATAGGGTCGTTTGAAGGTCTGTTTCAATGAACTAAAAAAATAAGGTTTTTTTGATGATGTATGGTATTTGCTCTTCTGTGCCTGTATGTTAAGAGRCAAACAAACAGACAAGATTTTTAACATGATCATGTTGCTGCAAGGGGTGCAAAATTATGGTGTCTCTGCAGACTGCATAGTCACAGTAGAACTTCTCTGAATTCACTAAAGKAATTTTACCACCTCTGGTGTATCTCTTTTATGCTGTATTCTTGGTATTCTTCATTGAAATATTGTGGGCACACAGATGCAATGAAGAGTGAATCTCTAAGTATATTAGTAGAAATTAGCTGCATGTACATAAGTCTTGTAACATGCTAACTTCTTTTTCAAGTAACCATGAACCAAATATATATATATTTATAAGCAGAGTTATTTAACCTTCTRTATGACATATCTAGTATTCCCCTTTGCTCAGAATGGGGAAAACAGAAATTCTTCCTAGAACTGTTACTACTGAGAACAACAAATGTCAAGATTTTAATGGCACTGTCTGCACTGGAACCTCCTAGTAGGAAGACAACAAAACACTGTTTTGATACCTGCTGAGCACTGTGCTGAAATACATTCTCTATCCATTTTTTATCTGCCTACCTTTCATTCTGTGACATGCACAGAATCCAGAGCCTTTTCCAGTTATTTTGTATTACATGCACGTAAAAGAAGAACAGTGTTCCTAACAGCTGTCAGGGAATTTTCCAGCAGCACAAAACTAAACACACAAARGGGAAATGTTTTCTGCTGTACTTAGGAACTTCAGCATTTCATTGTTTAACACACTGATCTTGTACAGATTCACAACTGTGATGCAAAGTAACTGTCACAGGATTCAAAATGTTTAAGATTTCTTTTGCAATCAGAATTAACACAGATGCAACCAGCATAATAAAAGTAACTGTTTTCTAATCTGGTCATTGGATACTAGGAGCAAAAAGAAAAAAGTTTTTGCACAAATAGTTGTAGCATCACTTTGAATCCTAAAGGATTAAAGTGATGTGTGTTGCTCTTAGAGTGTACAATGTGTGTTACTGTAAGAATACTCTTCTGTATTGATACAGAAAGACTGAAAAAGTAAAAATGTCTAGTTATTATTTATCTACTGCAGTCATCACTCTTCAGAACATTTATTCTCAGACAGACTCCAAAATAAAGGCATTTTTCATTATACTGCAGACATAAAACTGCTTTGGATTTGACTAATTTATAGTTCAGAGGGGGTTTTTTCTTTTCTAGATGTTTTCTGTTGTTGAACAAGAGATAAATTAACTGCTAGTTGTTAAAATAGGAGAAATTACCTTTTTTATGCATATGGAAGATGAAATCAGATGAGCAGTTGAGTTTGGCTAAGTAAAAAGATTAGGTGAAAGCAKATTATTTAAACTACAAATTAAAAATTTATATACATGTRTTTATAAACCAAACCAAATACTACATTAGATTTACATAATKAAAATAATTTGTTAAAYAGACTTTCASTGYTAATACCCTACTGCTTTCCTTTACATTAGTTCCAGTTTATTTATCCTTTTATAACCATGGTTGCTATGAACACCTGCATTAAATCTTATGTASGACTCAAGTTTTAAATACCTCTTAAGGAGGTGTAAAGAATCCTGTTGTCTTCTCAGCTGTTTATGGAATTCAAGAGTTTATAGTCTGTAAGACACCAAAATTCTACCTTGAATCTTATTTATAATCTCATTATCAATCTTAATAATCCTAATATTTATCTTTAACTGTTATCTGATTATCTAAAGCAGTAATACAGCTCTATTGGGGTTTGTTTGATGATACAARATGCTGGAAGGAAATAACCTTTCTGACTTGCAGTTAATGTGATCTTTGCAGTACAGCYCCATGGGAAGCTTTCAGACAACTCACTGGAACCAAGCAAACATTAAACAGGTGACCATTTTACTTTAGGGGGAGAAGTGAAATAAGGGAAAATGTTCTGAAATGACACTGCTAGTTCTGCTGTCCTATACCTAGTACACTATTTATAGTGTTGCA
Organism: Alauda arvensis; assembly: GCA_902810485.1. Classification (NCBI taxonomy): domain Eukaryota; kingdom Metazoa; phylum Chordata; class Aves; order Passeriformes; family Alaudidae; genus Alauda; species Alauda arvensis. Next base: position 65,525 of record CADDXX010000489.1, read on the forward strand.
ACAAAAAATGGTTTACCTATTCTCATCTTGAAACAAAATGTTTTCATGATGAGAGCCAAGAAACATGGTAAATTGAAGAAAAGTAGAAATTGTGTTAAGGTATTGAAAATGTGTAAATGAGCATAAAAGGAGCACATCCTGGTATCTTGAGATCTTTACCCCAAGTGGCAAAACACAGAGCACACCTGGCACTTTCATGGCCTGTCTGCACATACCTGTATAATGCATCAGGTACCTCCAGTAAAAATAATGCAGGCAGAACCTTGCTTCCATGTGAAACTTCATCAGGAAGTCCCCAGGAGCTCCAGGGCTACAAGTGCTGGGGTTGCTGAGGTTTGGAACATTTCCACTAAACTGTTTGCATTAAGGGCAGCAGCTGCATAAAGGATGATCTGCTTTGTTGCTGATTTTCTTGTACTTGTAGTAGTCTGCAAGACACAGGAACCATAAAAACCCAGAGGGTAAAGATSTCTGATAAGCAAATGCAGAAAATCTCTCTTATAGATCAAATGACCAAAGACAAATGACTCTTTCCTACATAAGTTGTTATTAATGATATTCAGACAGGAACCAGAGAGTCTGCCACAAAGGATGTGAAAAAACTGTCTCTATGAATATAATGAGAATGCTGCTGGTTTTACCTGTCATCTTCAAATTGCCATGGATCTACTAATTATGGTGTGATTTGAAAGTAATTGAGCCACCTCTCCTGATATCAAAGTACATACTCTTAAGTGTCTATTACTTAGCAGAAAATGCTCTTTAATACATTAAAATAATCTTTGTAATTGCAATATTACCAAGATGTAATCTCAAATACTTCTTTCAGATTAGCCTGTTGGACCTTTTCAGTAGACATTTGTAGTTTCTATTGACATGAAACACCATTYTGATTAATAAGAATTTTGCACTAAGTGTTAAATTATTCTCTTCATGTTTCAGGGAGAGTCAGCAATCACAGGAACAATGGCAGAAAATGTATGGCAGATGCTCTGGTAATGAAGTGTATCACATTAACCTGGAAGAAAGTACATTTTTTGCAGAGTATGAGGGGAAGAGCTTCACATACGCTTCTTTCCATGCACATAAAAAGTATGTTTATTTTTCTTATCAACCTTCAAAAGTTCAAAGAAATAATTACTTGTTTTGCCTGCCATGTAGCTCTGCACTACAGGCTCAGGACTGCACATTACTCTGTTCCTGGGTTTAAGTATCTGGCCACTAATAATATGGATATATTTCTGTGAGTTGGAGCTGGTCAGGTAAAAGCTTATGTTCMTTCTGTACAGCCCATCTCAGTCTAAGAGAATAGAATATGAAAGATATAAAGGATAAGTTGGGCAACCAGGAAAGAAAGGCACCTTTCAGAGGTTTTTCAAGAACACCACTCCTTTTCCAAGTCCAAAACAATCTAGAAATGAATGGATGGGAGGGTGTGGTGCATTTTTTATTTAGGACTCAGCTGAAAATCTGGCTTCCTTTGTGGCATGTTCATATTATGGAARGTGTTCAATTTAAAGGTGTCACATGGAACATTCTGTTCAAAAAAAACCTCTTCTTTCTGTTAGATGATAACATATCTACTTTAAGATGGATCACTTATCCAGTGCTGCTCTGCGAGATAAATGTGCAAAATAAACACAAATCATGTATGTTTGTATAATTTGATAAAATAAGCATTTATCAAACCCTTAATGCTGGGTTTATTCTCATATTTAATCAAGGAGAGAAAGAGGGTTTTTTGCTGTAATTCCTTATTTTCTATCACTAATCAAATACATTTTTAAGAGTGAATTGCAAAAATGAATTATGAAGATGGTTTCCATTACTTCTAAATAATGGAACAATTTAACATGATTAATCAATTTTTCATACCATGTATCCATTTTTCTACCATTTTCCCAAAAAGGACTATTCATCTGACAGAAAAAAATCAACTAGAACWACATTAGGAGAATATTATGGGCATTATGAAAAACACTGAACTGCTAGGAATTCATGAGCTCATAAAATCTGCTTGGTTTGATGTGGCCTATTTAGCASAACACATTTTTCAAACATCTTCGTCATCCAGAAAGCTACAAATGTTCATAATGTGAAAGAATAAAAATATACCTGAGGTTCATTTTTGACAATGGAAATTTTGGTGTTTGCAGGACTATGCAAAATGAACCATGCCTTTCCTTTTCTAATTAAGGTTTGGAGTCTGTCTGATTGGTGTTAGAAAGGAAGATAACAAAAACATTTTGCTGAATCCAGGTCCTCGATATATCATGAGCTCTACTGATATATGCTTTTATATAAATATCACCAAAGAAGAGAATTCTGCTTTTAAGAAGCAAGAAAAGCACAGAAAAAACCATGAATCTAAATTATCTTATCATGGAGCTTCTAGGTTACCAGTACACAGCATAATAGCCAGCATGGGTAAGTAAAAAAAAAAATAATTTATATCACAACAACATATTCTTATTTAATGAGTAGTACATTTTAAAGCATCTTCCTAAACTTTTAAGAAACTATCATTATGAATAGAAAGAACTAATATAAAAACTTCAAACATTTGTCCTCATAGTTTTAAAAAACCCACAAACGAGCAACAATAACCAAACCAAACCACAGAAAAACCTGGACAAAAACAAACAAGCAGACAAACCAAAATCCCCAAACAAATAAATGGAATGTGGTTCTCTTTTACTTGACCATGAGAAATTAAACTACTTAAGACTGTGGTATAAAAAAGTACCAATGAAATTGCATGCAAAGTTAAGCAAGTGGGTAAATCACGTGAGCATTTCTTTGTCGTTCATACCTTATTGTTTGTAAGAAGTTTTCATGTAAATGAAATGAAAAGTTTTAAATGTAAAAAAACACTGTAAGTAAAATCTGCAGGTTGTTGATGCATATAAATATGGACAGATTATGTAAGATATACAAGATTTTAAAGAGGTAGTTAACAAGAAGACATAGACTAATAGTCAGGAAGTGTTACTTTCCTTGAGTACAGCTGAAATATTTATTCATATGGAATAAACACAGTGAGCTCAGTGTTGCAGTCAGTCCTTTGCCATGGAATCCCACTCAGCCATGGTGACAGCACTGAGGATGTGTGTGTCCCTGCCCTAGGCACGGTGGCCATCGACCTGCAGGACACGGGCTGCCGCAGCGGGGCCACGCTGGCCCTGCCCGCCCAGGGCGCCAAGGAGGGCAGGAGGCCCAGCATCGCCCCCGTGCTGGAGGTGGCAGACTCCAACTCCCTGCACACCTGTGACCTGCTCAGTGACCAGTCAGAGGATGAGACCACCCCCTCGGATGAGGAAGTCTCTGCAGGCTTGGAGTACGTATGGTAAATGTAAAATGAAAAGTTAATATTATAGAAAAAGCTTCAATAATCTTTTTGGAAATGCAGATCAGTCTGCGGGCTTCTAGGATGCAAGTCCCATGAAGCCCAATTATGGAATTATTGCCATTGAGGAAATGCTAGCAGAATGCCATAAGCCTACTTTGAAATACAGAAACACCCAACAGATTAACTCTTCTATTTGCTGGAGATTTTCTCTTTTCTCTATAAAAGCTGTAGTTAGGTCTTGCAATGCATTCATAGCATATTTTAGGGTCTTTTTTTTTACTTTCTATAATTACTAAGTGAGCACTCAACAAATTTGTAAACAGATAAGTATTCCTGTCATGAGAATGCAGTGATGATCATCCAACAGGCTTTTCAGTGCTGGGGCTGGGTGTGTGACTTCAAAATGCAGGAATGACAGAAAAGCAGTGTGAGACAAATTACCATATTTAATTCAAAATGCTTCTTAGTGTGTTACTGAAAGTAATGATGCATTACTCAGAAAAACCCAGAGGATTCAATCCTGCTGTGCAGATGAGCAATTATGTTTATTGGGATTGCTGACAGGGGTGTTAAAACTGATATACACAATTAAGCCAGTGCCTCAACCAGCAGAGTTTCCCCATCTCCACCAGTGGAGAGCATGAGAAGCCCCAGGGAAGATTACCAAACTCCAGAGAAAAAATTAGTAGGAAAAGTCATCTTAAATGCACAGACTGAAACACCAGGATTTAAAAGGCCTCTTGTGAAAAAACACTAAAGCCAATTAGAAATTTCACCTCATCAGGAAGAGGATTTGCYATTTAGAACTGATTTCAGCCATTTTGAAGGTGCATTATTAAAGCTAAAAGGTAGTGACTTCACTCATTCTTGGTAAATGTTTGAAAAAAATTGGAGAAGGAAGAGCAGAAGTACAGTTATTTCTGGTTTCTTTCCTTCTTTTTTTAAGTGAGAAGTTTCCAGYTCAAAATGCTATGATGGCATACTATGAYACAACAGACTATTTTCAAAAACCCAACCAAAATTCCTTCAGTCCCCAAAAGCATGGTAACTTTCACTCAGTTCTATTGAACTGTCTGCAAAATACATTCTTTTGATTTCTATTCAACAGTTCATTTTGTGTACTTGACTCTAAAACTTGGACAGATGTATAAACATCCCATAAAACACTTGTGTAGGCAGCTGTGTTTTGGTAATTTGTTATACTGAATAATGTTTTCTYCTATTTTAGGTATGCCAAAGGCTATCCTCCTTACTCTCCTTATATTGGAAGTTCTCCCACCTTTTGTCATCTTCTGCATGAAAAAGTACCCTTCTGTTGTCTAAGACTAGACAAGGTAAAARGGTTTTCTGCTACTGGATAACCCTCCATTCTCATTTGTCTCYTGCATCTGAGCAGAGCTAAATTCTGATTTCTCCTTAGAGATGAAGTTTGTGCAGTGTTTGCTRTAATACTGTATTTTCTCCTCCTTTTCATCACCAAGTGTTTACRTCTAACCAAGTCTCTATTGGGTCATCTGACACAATATTCTCATCCTCTGAACTTGTTTCTTACTTTGATTTTAGGGATGCCAGCATAACTACTATGAAGATGCCAAAGCCTATGGATTCAAAAAYAAATTGATTATAGTTGCAGCAGAAACTGCTGGAAATGGCTTATATAACTTTATTGTCCCACTCAGAGCCTATTACCGACCAAAGAAAGAACTAAACCCCATTGTATTACTGCTGGATAACCCGTAAGGAGACTTCTTTTTTYCCCTTCTCATAAGTTTTAAACTCATTTTACCATTACTTCAATAGATGACCCCTTTTCATGTGGCCACCTGAAAATCAAAAATATTATGGCACACTTATCTTTGAGAAAAGTTAGTGACAAAAATAATTCTCTGTGTTCACTGTCATATACAAAATTGACATTTGATTGACTGTTAATGGTCATAGTAACCTTAAATGTTCTTATTTTTCATGGCCAATCTTTCAGCTAAGTTTTTCTTAAAATTACCCCTAAAAATGTGAATGTTACTGCTAAAATTATATAGCTTAATAAACACTGTAAAAAGCAAGCTGTGTAACAGTTTCACAGCTACATGACAGCACTAACCTACTTAACACAATGCACTTACTGGCCTGGACCTGTTAGGTATATTTTTAATAACTCTGCACTTAAAGTATTTCAAAGAGAAACAGTTCTTTAAGCCAAAAGGACACCCACAGACACACTTTATCTAAAATTATTTAAAGCCATGGATGAAAATYCAAACCTGCAGTATTGTTGTTACTTTTGTATCTCTCTGGTGACTGCTGGAATTTTTTGCATTTCTTGCTTTTAATATTTCAGCCAAATTTGCCTATGCCGAGACTGGTTCATTTATAATCTGATAATGAATTTGTTTCTGGGCTTTTTTTTCCAACACTTTGGTACAGCTCAGCTACTTAAAATCACAATTTGAAAGACAGAGAAATGGAGGTTAGCTGTACACAGAAAAGTAGAACAAGCTAAGAAAGCAAAAATATCTTGTAGGTTGTGATTCCAGGGCTGACACTTCCCTTTGCRTAGATCTGGTGCAGTTTAAGTGATTTTTTTTCTACAAAGGCCTGCTGTGAACTGTCCCACTTTCCCTCAGGCAGCTCCTTAGTCACCTGTGTTTGCCAAACAGCAGGTTTTTATGTAGGTACTATGGCATACAGTGAATTACACAAATTGAGAAGCCTAAATGAGGCTAAATCACTTCCACTGGCWGTGTGAGAGCAAAGCCATGGGCACAGGGGGCCCTCTAGTGCCAGCTCCTTTTGCCAGCACAGTGCCCAACTTCACACACTTTAATGCTGYTGTGACACTTGATAGCTAAACCCACTGTTGACTGATTAATGTGATGTAAAAGCTCTGCTTGCTAATTAAACAAACACCCTGAGTGTTGTCTCTCTCTATGCAGCATTTGCAGTGACTCCTCTGAAAGGGAGTAGGCTTGAAAGCAGTAGGTGTCACAAAACCCTAATGATGATTTGATTTCCACTTCACATTTTAATTAACAATTGTTGATGCTTATCTGAAGTCCTCCTAAGACATACATTGGAGTATAACTTGGTAGTGTGTCTTTGACATCACTCATTTGTTYTTATACTTGGAATTGTCCTGTGCCATAACAGTTCTGATTTTAGAAGTGCATTTATTAATAGAAGCATGTTAACTCTGATCATTCTTTATGATCACAGCAAACTGTTGACTCACAGCTTTCTGAAATCCTATTTCCCGCTTAAACTGACATTATAATGCCAAAGTTTAAGAAAGTTATTTTTGTAAACAACCCCAAACTRCCAGTTGATTGAAATATTTTCGAAGAGATGCTGCTGTTGTGATACTGTGTTTCATTTTGTAATTCCATCTGCTGCTTAGGCCAGATATGCATTTTCTGGATGCAATCTGTTGGTTTCCAATGGTTTACTACATGGTGGGCTCTATCGACAAGTAGGTGAAATAACTGTTAGCAAACTTACCTTTGTAGTCTCAGTGGTTTGTTGTGTGTGTTGTCACTGCATGTTTCAGTGTGTGTGTCGTAGTTGGAGATGAGCTTTTTGCATGCATAGTCTGTGTCTGTGTGCTGTAATCTGGGATTTCAGTTTTCTGATTTATAAAGGAGCTCATTAGTAAAAAGCATGACAGGGAGCACAAGTTAGTATCTTCAAAACCATAAGATTAACACTTATTTAGGTGAGTTTATGTGCTTCTGCAAATGAACAGATTATAGCCCTGATTCTAGTGTCAGTCTGTACTGAGTTATAATTTGTTGGAATTCATTGACTCAGGTTTTGTAAAGATAGCTACAGAATGTAAACAGTCTTRAATGTGTCCAAAAGTCTTCATCTTCCACTACTTAAATTATCACTTACTCCTACATTTCTGTCTTCACCTCTGCTAATATACATTTATGGATATAGGTTTAGCAACAGAACTTCAATCTGAAAATCAGGCAGAAACAAGAGAAGAGCAAGGACTCATGGATGTTTTAGTAAACTCCTCTGTGTAGATTGTAAACTTAAAGAAAATGGTTTGCTTCACTACACACTGAATACTGAATTAGGGCTACACACTGAATTAGGGCTACAAGCCCATAATATTAATTCCCCCTGTAGAAATAAAAAAACTTATTTCCTGCTTATAATAATGATAGAGTTACAGATTTACCTTGGTCATACTGAATCCTTGCAAGGTTTATGAAGAGCCCACAGAAATGTTGTTTACATTACTTTTTTCCTATAAAGCAAGAAAGGGTCACAGGTTATTAATATCTACTACTTTCTTAATTCTTAATTACATAATAGTTATAAAAAGAACTCATAATAGCAGAATAATTAAATTGTTGCCTTTTTCCCAACCTGGAAATGAAACTTGAGATAATTTTAGTAAGSAGGAAATATAAAAGGGGATCTCTATTTGAAAGTSTTCAGAGGGATTATGGAAAGAYGTCCACAAAAGCCCAACCATCCAGGGGTGACCTACTGTATATGTTTTAGGAAATCAGTATAATGGATAAAAAGCACCAATTAGGAGGAAAAGTGGTGATGCAATTTCCCCCCAGGTCAAGCCCCTTCTCTRGAGTCCCCCCCTCAGCACTGGCTGTACTTTGTCCATGAGAATGCATCTGGAAGAGTTGCTCTCAGCCTTGGTTCCCAGAAGAACTAAGGKAGCTCCAGGGGCTCAGGGCTCTGGAATTTGTTTTGTCTTTCTGCCTAGGGAAAGGTCATGGAAAATTACTGGAAAAACTAATTACTAATAAATTAGGCTACAGAGCTACAAATATATGTGTGAAGAATACAGATAACAGGAAAAAGGCAAAACCCAAATGGTGTGAAAATGTACACTCAAGAAGGAATACTCAAAGTATTCAAAGTAATTAATAACTCAGATGCTGTTTTACTAATGTAGAAAATTAAACTGTGTTTAAATTTACTGAGATTATTCCAAAACAGAAACCACCAAATCCCTTCTTAATGGTGTTTTGTTCTTCTTTCAGAATTAAATGCATTTGAAAATAAATGAAGCATGTAGTCTTTGGAAAAAATGATTATTCAGAATTCAGAAGTTCACAGTAATACCAGCATGAACTTCTGCATCTTTTCTGACACTAAAATCACTTTAATTCCTGGTGCAATGAGCAACTAGAGTTTGTAGAGGGTTTTTTTGACATCTGCTATCATCAATAGGAATACTTTAAAAAATATGGTTCATACATATTTCCCTGTGCTTTCCTCACRTGTTTTTAAATCATGTTCAACTAATAGATCTGATCATCAGTAGATAACAAATATATTGTAAAATATGCAAATTTTCCTTTTTTTATTTAAGAGGTATAAAATATATTATCAAAGTACTACSTACTGTCTGTAAGTATCTAAAATATTTATAATTTGTTCACCATYAATGAAATGTCATCATCTCAGAGAGAAAACCACCAAAGGAATGACTTTCATTTGTTTTTTTTGATAGACGTAGATGGCTCATAAAAAACAGCTTTACCAAAATTCATAGCAGAGATGCACTTCATCAAAATATGTCAAGTAGAAGGTACCTGTCCCCAGTTCTTGGGTAGGATTTGARATCTGTAACTGAATAGATTTCACAGTTGCATRGAAATCTAGTAAATCTTGAAAAACCTTTAGCTAGAGGTACCTGAGAACTAGAATTATAATACTTCCACATTAGCATTTTTTAAATTCTCCACAAGGCAGCTGAATGCAACTGCTAAAATAAGAACTGYTGAGGTTATGAAACATTGAAATGCAGAAAATCTGGGTATTTCAGAATATGCTRCTATTTTCAGGGATCAACTGAAAGTCTGAAAAAGCAGAAATACAAGTCACTCAGAAAAAACGTATGGACTTCTACTTGTGCACTGCAAGTTGKTCATTGATCCCATTAAATCAGTTTTTCTTTYGTTGTAGTCAACCATCAGTGATATTGCACAGTTCCAAAAATAATGGTGTATGTTCTTCCAAAAGAAGTTGTTAAAAAAACCCACCATACTTGTCAAAAAGTGCTTAGGATCTGTGGAAAATGTTGTTAAAACAGCTGAAACATGCTTCATTTTGGAGACAAAGCTACAAGGCATGATGAGAACTGTAGCTCAGCTGTCTGTGTTTTCTGTGGTTGGGCTTCACACATTGTCCAGCTGTGCACAACATTCTGCTGCTCTGCAGCTTCTCCTAAAAGCATCCTGAGAACACTCCAGCTCATTTATTAACATTTTGAAACCAAAATAGAATGGTGGGAAAGAGCAATCTGGAGCATTTATTTGGGTTTTTCTGTTGTCAGAAGTACCTGCAATGGAGCAAGCTGTTGCAGTGGATAAGGCCAAAGTCTTCCCAAGTAATTGTTAAAGGCTTTTAGAAAAGAAAAATTGAAATAAATTTATCATAACAAAAAGAGAGGGACTGTAAGAACCTACTGAAGTAGATTCTGTATTCTATTCTACCAATTAATTGAGATGTTATCCTAGATGATATCTGAAGTTGTTACATAGCTGACCTGCAGATGCCAACCATGGCRARTCTCCCAGGTGTTCCATATTTAAGTTGCTTGTTTCTTTCTCCCTCTTTCTCTTCACAAAAGCCTAGATGACTTATTAAGGTGTGGGGTCACCTTTGCAGCTAATATGGTGGTGGTGGACAAAGAAAGCACCATGAGTGCAGAGGAAGACTACATGGCAGATGCCAAGACTATTGTCAATGTTCAAACCCTCTTCAGGTAAGGCATCTTTGCAATCTGTCACACATCTCATTAATTGTGAAACACTTGATGCTTCTTGTGCCAAGAACAACTTTTTTTATTTTACTTAAGTTTTCCCTTGCATGAATTTGTGTCTTACATGGGCAAACTTCTTCCCACCCTGCTTAGCAATTCAGTTAGAATCCTGAGGTATTCTCCTGAAAGCTCAGATGAAATGCTTTGCCCCCCAAAAACAGATAATCATTTTAAAAGTTAGCTGTCAGGTTTACAGGAAGGAAAATACTCTTGAAGACCTAGGATGAAAGACAGTTGAGGAAAGAAAATTCTCAATAATGCTAAAGCCCATATGCAAAGCAGATCCTGCTGATGCTGAAAGGTAAGCAGTGCATCACTATGAAGTTAGTAGTAAGTGTCCACATTTTGAATATCTGGTTTTCCACAAAAGCTAGGTTTTTTAGGCACATATATACAGCATCACATATGACAGCAACAGGGTAAGAGTCATGAGTRTAATATAATCAGTCTTGTAAAGACACTGAGGAGGCTGTGATGAAAAGCAAAACACTGAATTTGCTGTTCCTTTTGAGAACTCTTCTCATTAAAGCCTTTGTGTTCAATATCTTGGTTCAATAAGCATGGAAAAATGTGTTGCTTTGAGCTGAGAAAAAGATTATTTGCTTAATAAAAACACCCAAAAAACCTCACACAAAACAAAACACAATACACAGGCAGCTATGAAATGCCTCCCTGATYTGGGGCTTAAGCCTAGCACTTCCTGGTGTTCATTCTAATAAGACCTGGAAGAAAATTTAGTATGATTCAATRTTGCTTTTATTGCAATTACCTGTTATCTTTGTCAAACCTTCCACAAAAGACCAGAGAGAGATATATAGTAAAAAGCTTTTGAATCCTTCAGTGGTTTGGAAAACTGAGCTCATTAAAATGCAATGGAGCTTTTTCTTTGTAAATGCATCTCTCTGAGAATGCAGTTAAATGCTCTTGGCATTTCTGCATGTGCTCAAAGGAAGCAAAATCTGCACTGCACAAGAAAATTCTGTCTTCTTCTAACATTTCAGTTAGAAAGGAAATAGGAATTGCTACCTAATACTTACACAGGTGTGTTTCATACTCACACCTATGAAATCTGGGTTGAAACTATAACTGAGYTTTACCTGTGCATCACTCAGATATACTCCTAACCACACAGTGCTAGGGCATCTCACAGAGGTCTTTTACATGGATCAGTTTTTCAGAAATACACTTTACCCCCAGATGGAAAAAGGAGTTGTATCAAAAGGAAAAACTGCATTTTTTTGGTTTTTCACCTAGTTGTGTTCTGCTTTGTAAAAGAGAAATTACATATAGTATGCCATTAAATGTTACTGTACACTCCTTCAGTTGTCTTGCACATTGTTTGCAACTAGATGGCAGCTTTAACTCATGTACAAATTCTRTGTCTCATTCAGTATTGCTTTCACACTGCATATTTACAAAGTAAATTGAAATAAATACCTTGGTTTAAGAGTTAACAACACTTTTTCATACAACTTTGTAAACTTTCACAAACAGTGTGTTGTACAAATTTGTTTTCTATTTTTCCCCCTAGAACACATATAATAATTTCACTGCATTTTTATATTATATAAAAGTTGCAGAAATCAGTAAGCTTTGGGAAGAGGCATAAGGTAGTAGCATTTACCTGTYCTACAGAATATACTACATTCATTGCACTAAGGTAAACAGTTTTGTAAATGACCTTTAAAAATACATTGAGAGCTTTTTTGTTACTTATGAATATCTAATAATATCAGAAAGTAATGAAGAAAAGACTGGATGTGGTAGAGAGCAACAGCACTCGACACCAGCTCTAGTGTTAAAGAGGCATTTTAAACCACTGCATTTACCATGCTGTTTWCAACACTATCACATCAYTGACAAACMTTCCACTTCACTCACACCAGGTGAAACTGTTCAGAGGATACAGACTGATCTAAACCTCCCTGGTGTGAGTTRCTCAGGCCTGAGAAAGCCATGTCAGAGTGCTGCTGTTCAGCCTGGGCTGGCAGCTCTCATACACCAGTTGTGTTGTTATTCCCCAATTTACATAAATTAGCAATCCTGCTGTGCCAGGAGAGTGTGCTCCTCACCCTGGAAGGCAGAAGMATTGTTTATAAGGACAGGGTTATTAGCACCTTTAGGGCTAGRAGCTGTGCCATCCCAATTAAAACTGTGATACAGCACTGACTTATCTGACATAGAAGGAGTACAGAAGTGTGACTCAAATGGGCACACTGACTAAGAAAGAACAAGCTAYCACAGCTTAAAAATAAAAGGAGAAATTACAGTCTTGGACTACACCTTAAGATGCTTTTCACTTTTTAAAATTAAATAGGAAGCCAACCACTGAGTCCCTGTAGACAGGTGCGAGCCCACCTCAGAACAACAGCATGTTTCCTCAGGCAGTAGGTCTGTACTAATATAAAGTTTTATTAGTTAACCTCTTAAACACTGTGTTTGAAATCCTGCAGGGAGACTAYTGCCAGCAGTGCACAGAACAGGTCAGTGTTTTGGTGCTATCTAGCTGTCAGCACCAATTCAGAGATAAACCAAATGAGGTGCTATTATATAGCATTATTATCACTGTGGTTTGGGAAAGAACTACTTGTTCTTTGAAAGAACTCCTGCTTGTCTGATTTCCAAATATGAGTTCAGCAGCAAGCCAAGCCTTCCATCAGGCTGGTGGGGGCTTTCTCTTCCCCATCCAGTCCTTTCTTACTAGAATGGGSTAGAAGAGAGGGATCCTTGCCCAGAACGAGCCTGCTCCAGTGCTAAGAGCTGGCAGGCAGTGTGYCTCACACCCAGGACAAGATGCAATCTGTCCCTCACTACCTGGAGAGTAATTTCCCCTACTTCAGCTAAAAGGCACTCGTAAGTAAAAGATTTTACCAATATCGATTTTGAAACTAATTTCCTAATACAAATCAGTTTTCATATCTTGGTGATAAGCTAAACTATCTTTAAAAGAAACATAATAGCCTGCATTTTTTCCTGCTGTGTGTATTTTATCATGAGATCACATTTTAATTTCCTATTACTCCTAATTCTGAATTCTGTAGTGTTAGTTTTCAAATACAATGTGGGATTAACACATTGGCAGGTAGTCTGCATATACATTTCCCCACATTCAGGCTCTGCTTGAATTGCCATTCCAGTGATGTTTCTCCCTGCAAAAGTGAGGGGAAAGGACAAGACCTGCAAAAAAGTTCACTGAATTCCATTTGACRCTAACTTAACAAATCCTGCTTCCATAAAAAGTGAGCCAGCAGCCACATTGATGATGTAATTAGTACAACAATCACCTATTGTTAAAGTGTAGATGTAGCCTCAGGATCAGCAAAAGAGGCTACAAATGTGTATCTCATTTTCTGACAGACTTTGTAGAGGAAAGATTTAAATAATAATATGCATTCTATTCCAACTTCTTCAGTATTTCAATCGTGTAAACTCTGATTTTCTTTCTGTTCCCTCCCTGAGTGCTGAGGAGGGGCTCTTTAGTCTGCTGCTTGAAAATCTGTGTAATTCAGCCAGTTCACAGCTGAGCTTTCTTCATTGCTTTTAGTTACTGGAAGCCTGAACTGGTGTTAAGTTATAAATATTYTGTATATGTAAATATTTCAAAGTGAGAACGTAAGTATACATAAACATACATTTTCTCAGCAACTCCCACAAGTGTCACTTTCCATCTATATTGCTCAGACTGTAGTCACAGCATGCAAACAGACCTCAAGAAAGAAGAACCTGGAAAGGGTACATAAATCAGTAGTGCTTTACATGCAACCAGGTATAAGTAYAAGCTTTAAACTTTTGCATTTTTGTTGTTTGGTACCTCTGATAATGAAATTAAATTGTTGCTTTCTAGCATTTAAGTACTTTGTGAGCCCAGTGTGTGCTTTGTGAATTCTGCATGTTGTAGTTTCCTCTGCATTTTCATTAGGCCCACACCCACCACAGGTTTCAGGACTTCATTAAAAACATAGACACAAGCACAAGCTGTAGCTTTATGTAGACCCTTACATTTGTGAATTGTTATAATTTGAAGCATAACCACTATATTATTTTAAAATGCAGGTTGTTCTCCAGCCTAAGCATTATCACAGAACTAACTCACCCAGCCAACATGAGATTCATGCAGTTCAGAGCCAAAGACTGCTACTCTCTTGCTCTGTCCAAATTGGAAAAGGTAAGGAGATTTGCCTCCCAAACCCCTCCTCAATTTAAATGTTATATTTTTATTACTTTTTCCAATTTTCTAACAATGATTTCAAAACAAGTGGAAACAGTGAAATGATTTATGGTTGTAGACCTGCCATGAAAGTTTTTCTTTTCCAAATTCTACCCTCATCTAAGAACAAAGCTTGATTTTATTTAATTGCTTTACAATATAATATTAATCAACTAACTCTCAGGTGGAATTTGCTCAAGGAAAATGAAATACTTTTGGATAATTAAATATTTAGAGCTAATGTAGTTGTCCAAGAGGCTGACACAGGCAATTAACACGGGACATCTTTTACCTGACTAAATGCTTAAAACATACAACCTTCATTAGAATGTATTTTTTCAYTCCCCTTCATTTTAAAGGCACTATAATAATGTCTTCTGTAACATTTCTGTGTCTGTGGGAGATAATGGCATAACTGGGATGGTGTGAGAGCAGCAATTGTTCTGCCAGAATGATGAGAGAGACAGWGACACTACTTAAATGTTAGATAAAACCTTCATATTCTATGTGTATATTTGGCATTTTCAAACTGTGGAACTGTGGCTGTATGGAAATAAATTTAATCTGCTTATTCAAAGTACTGTTACTTAAAACAGGTGGAGCATAGGAAGTAATGTTGTGCATCTGTTTAACTGTCTGTTAACCTGTTAAACTCAAGGCCAATCCTCTTTCTCACARATCTTCACTGGTGATCTGACCTACCCACTTCTGCACTCCCCAGATTTTACAGTGTTAGTATTTACCTTCATGATCTTTCAGGCCATATTCTGAATTTATGAGGGACAAATAATATCACTGTGRCAGTCTTCAAGGCCAGAAATCCTTCACTCCATTCTTTTCTTTCTCCCTATCAGCCTATCAATCAGTATGACTGCTGGGTTTTCTCATCTACCCTCCCAATCAGTGCACCTCAGGTATCTTACATATCTCAGTGAATTTGAATTCATGCCAAAATCATTGCCATGATACAGATTTAACACGTAATTACCATTTCCTAGTTGTACCATTAATTTCCTAGATTTTGGGGATTTCATTCTCCAAAATCGATATATAGATTTAAAATATATATTTAGTGTATAATGTTCACATTGATAATTTTAATATATATTTCATGGAAGGAGCCTTTCCATAGAAACTTACCTTTCCAGTCTGGTTTCTGAYAGAGGAATTGAATGCTGTGAAAATTCAGCCTGTGTGGATGAGACAGGACAAGAATGAGAAGTAAATCTTKTACTTGGTTGAGTATCACAGGATGTAAATATCTGGRTGGTCTTTAGTGAGTTGTTATCTTAGCCTGTAGTAGCATGAAGGCTTGATCTTGTGTTTAGGTGGTGTTCTGACAGATACACAACCTAGAGAGGAAGGCAGACAAAAGCTGTTGTACAAAGAGAGGAGCTGTTTGTAGCAGGAGGCTCAGCTTTGTTGGGATAATGCCACCACCCCCACTACCCTGTAAGGTTTGCACCTGCAGCTCCTCCATGGTAAATCCAGGAAGGATAGGCTAAAACTGGCTGGAATCTGCATTGCCAGTTCTTTCAGGGCAACAAGGGCCAACAGCTGGCTGGGGCCTTCAACACTGTGCTCCAACCTACCTTCATGTCTTGGTGTACTATCACTAATAGGGTTTTTGAAATTATTTGTTAACATAATCCCTTAATCTGATTCCAGATGGATTCTGGAATTCTTTGTGGGCTGTCTACTTCCATGCAGTGAAAGAACCATCTCAGTTCTTTCTTTATTTACACAGGCTCCTTAACTTTTCAAGCAAATATTCTGGAAATACTTAAAAATATTTTAACTTCTTGACTAGCTTTATTAATTTATTGTGCAGAAGTTGTGAAGGCAAGTTGAAAGCTGAACGTTAAATGAACTTCCTATCCAAACTATACTCTGCTGAAACAGAGATAAGATAAAGAAATCTTATCTTAAAGAAAGAACATTTTCTTCATTGCTCTTCCAGTTACCTGCTGATGATATTTCCCATCACTTCATCTTAACATTTGCMGGGGAACTTCAGAGGTGGTGCCATAGTTCATTTGATGTTTCAGAACTCCCTCATGCAAAATGAAAGGCAATTAAAAACTCCAGTAAAAATTACCTAAAGCAGTCAAAATACAGTTGCTTGTTATTTCTGCATTAAGCACCTCATTTTCAGAAAGACTGAGAATGTCAGGCAAGTTGCCTTGGGGTAGCACTGAAATACACTTGCAAAATTGGCTTTTCAACCTAATGGGCTGCAGAAGACAGATACACAAATCAGATGTCCATCTGCTGCTGCAGCTGCAACTTTTCTCATTTTAGRGATAAATAACTCTGACAGTAAACTCAGCACTGACACAGGAGAAAGCAATGGCCTTTATGCAACAGGGAAAAAAAAACCCACCCACACTCTAAACTTGAAATCTGTGTTTTCCATTTGTCTTGCATAAGAAAACAAATGAGATAACCACTCCCTCTTTCTTGAAAGAAAGGGTTTGTAATGTTTTGGATAGAATTCAGACTTCATTTGCTATGTTTTTTTTCCAAGTCGATATTGCAGGTGTTATTGATAAAAATTCTAAAGCGGTAAGTGATGATTTTGAATTAAGAACAAGTTCCTGTATCTTTTAATCAAACCCAATCCTGTGATTTTGTATCTTCCACAGGGATAAGCACACAGATGTTAGGTGAGCAGAAATCTGTCTGGGATAGCTCAGTATATTTGCAGTGATTTACACAGAGCCAGGCTGCTTTTTTTAACCTTCAGGATGGGGCCTCCTATTTCCTGTCTCCATTTTTTTTCCTTTAATATAATTCAGGTATTAAGCATATTTGAATTAACATTAAGTAATAAAAACTAATAATGACTCATGAGTTATAAAAAGAGATTGATACCTCTTATTACTGGTGTCTTATTTTACATAGATCTCTAACAATTTACATAAATTCTAAAATTGTACAAGCAATTAGCACACAAATTTGGCTATTGAACTGACAGACTTTAAGGAAGTTGTTCTAGATCAGCACCAGAAAATTAATTTGTTCTTGCCAAGAAAGTGGGATTGTATCTCTCAAAAATCTCTTGGAAGCAAGAATAAAGGAAAAGCAAGGCTATAGAAGAGATGGAAGGAAACGAAACCAGCCTGGTCCAGTCAAATGAGGGTCAGCAAGGCCAAGGGCCGGGTCCTGCCCTTGGGTCACCATCACCTCCTGCARCACCACAGGATGGGCCAGTGGCTGYAAAGCTGCTAAGSATGGGGGTGCTGCCTGACWCCTAAGCCAGGTGTGTGTGYCCAGSTGGTCACARGGCARATGGCATCCTGGTSAGTACCAGAGAGTGTGGCCAGCAGCACCAGGGCACGGACTGACCCCTGTGCCATTTCTTCCCTTTTGTATCAGATTCTGGTCATGGTTCCTGTGCCTAGGGAAATTCCTGCACTAGGATGACAGTCCACTGCCAGCACCAAGGAACTGGAGCTAAGCACAGCTGATATCCCTCCATCTTTTAAAAGCTGATCTAGTGGAATATGCCCATGCAATTTGAGATGACTGAAACAACATACACATTGATCATGTCTTTCAACCTGAAAAACTGTACCTACTGAACAAAGATGGTCCGTACTTGTAGGAAGAAACTATGCTGAGAATGAAGGGATTTTACACTTTTGACTTCTTTCAAGATAATATCTATTCCATGTTTTTGCTACAGTTCTTAGCAAAAGACATAAACCGGCATTAAAAATGTTTTCTATTTTTTAATTCCTTACCAGAAAGAGCGGGAGAAGGGATCTAACCTGGCGTTCATGTTCCGACTGCCCTTTGCTGCTGGCAGGGTTTTCAGCATCAGCATGTTGGACACACTGCTTTATCAGGTACTGTGAACAGTAATGTGACTCAACACAAATTTTATTGTGTTAATTGTGCTTAATTTTCTTGTATTGGATGACCTTACTTTCCGACATAAGATCCATTAAATTGCGCCTATAGCGGGAAATCAGTGTTTATGCACCCCTCCACAGGCAAACAGCTCCAGTAAGGCCTTATATAAATTCCAGATTATACAGGATAATAATGCTTGCACTCTGCAACAAAAAAGGCCAYAGCCACTCCCACAGCATTGTGTCCCTAACAGAAAGGAACAGAATTACTTTAATAAGTAATTTATTAGTCTCCTGAGTTTGGTGATAAAGGCTTCAATTACTTCATAGTGTCCTCTCCTCTTACGCATGTTGRCTACACCTGCAGAGGCCCAATCATTACACTGTAAATTAAGCCATGCTGCCCTTCCAAGGAATGCATGCAGTGCTTGCAAAGAGATAGTGGGGGAAGAAAAGGCAGCAAATTGAACCTTGTGGCTCAGAATCCAGGAAGCAGTGATGACAGTGAGAATCAGGAAAGAGCACAGCTTCAGAGAGTTGAAGAAAAAATACCAGRAAATACATTCAGGGCAAAGGGAGGCAGTAGTTGATAGTTTCAGGGTGGAAAASAGGCCAGTATTGCTCACTCTTCAGCAATGCTCACACTGACACACCAGGATGCCCAAGGAGCAGCCCYCAGCACCACCCTTCAAGGATCAAGGCACACAGCAGAAGCAGAATACTGCCATGGCCCACATCATCTGCTCACCTGGGCAGCCTCCTGCTTTGCCTCTACCTAGGGATAGCCTGTGGATGCTTTAGTACTCAGGTGGAAAACATCCTTGCAGGGAAATTAAATTACTTGGTAATTTGGTGCATGAAAGGTGTTCTTGCATTGCAATTCTGCTTCTAAATTAATTTCCTGAAGGCAAATCCRACATCAATAGAAAAATTCCTGGAGCTAAACTTTTCTCAAGAAGTCATTAATATATAAACCAGTCATGTATAGGGATGTACATATTTTAAGGTTCTAGAAATAAATGTATTTGCATATAAAAAATCTTCATAATCATGCCCCAGAATATCACCATCACATACCACAATATTAAAAAGAAGTAAAAATACCAAAGACACATATATAGAAACAGATCTGTCAATCATCAACAGCTCCTGCCAGCACAATAGGTAACCTCAGTATTTTATATTKGCTCCTAGACATGAATAATCATGCTATGACTTGACAGAGTAACACCATTCACCAGAAARTGTTTAAAACAAAAAGCCTCACATGCTCATTCTCACTTTAATGCCACCTGTCCTTCCTTTGAACTGCTACTGCTCGTAGGTGAACTGCTATTTTTCTAGAATTACCTTTCTTACTCCAAGTTAGAAATTCTTTAACAGCAGCTATTTGTTCTTTTTCATGGTCCAATTTTCTGTCTTTTTCTTCTTCAAGAGCAAATGACATGGGAAACATCGGGGTTCAGCTGGTGCTTCCCATTATAGGCTGAAACAAAAGGCTTTGAATCTTTAGGACAGTGACTACAAATGAAAACTTGGTCTTGCAAATCCTGCTGAATAAACCTGTTAATCTAATGAAAATGCCATGGCAGAAATGATGCAACCAAGATGACAAATAGGTTTAATTTGCAAACAACTTTTTTTTCAAGATGTTCCTTGGCATTTAGCCCATCACAACTGGGAGACTACCAGTACAAAAAATAAAACAGTTGAGTCACTAATGTATCAAATGAAATCCATTCAGCTTCTGGGTTTGAACAAATCCAGATTCTGTAGCTCTAAAGGATTTCTGTAMTACTTTAGTGAAAATCTCTTTGCTAGCTGTGCATTTGCATGAAGCCAGCAGAGCCAYGCTGTGTGCTGTGTTCCAAGGACTGCAATGCTGCCCTGCTCCACCTGAGCACAGGTGGCAAAGAACAGCTCAGCCACAGCTAGAAGAGCACCCACGTGGCCCTCTCATTCCAGCAGCCCAACCCAGCAGGAGCARTATTTGTGATTTTATCTGATGAAATTTTAGTCTGTTTAGTATGTTTACTCTACACTGATCATAAAATTCTACCTTTTAACCAATAGCAACACACTGTTTAGCAAAGCAACAAGGCATACCAACCTCTAAAAACCCTTCAGATTTTCATTTGAATAAAATAGTAGCAGTTTCACCTCAGAGGGGACCCACTGAGGACTGCAGACCCAGCATTTCTTTTGCACAGAATAGTTCATTATAATTTCACACCTGGTAGGGCTGACACCTCACTTCCCCTGACACATCCATCTTTGCTTTTACCTTGTTGTGCCTTAGTGCCCTGAATCCTGTTCATTGCATGCACATGCAGAGCCAGTTTAGAAAAATTTATTTTAAAAGTAAATTCAGCAAAAAGAAAGGGATAGATTTACCACAGTGATTAGGATGCTTAAAGAGACGGACTGTAAACACAGATGTATAATTTCTTTGAAGTTCACACATGGTGCTAATGGTTGCCTACTCATCTGTTCATTAAACTTTTTTCTTTCTTTTCTGTCTCTCCTGTTAAAAAAACCTGCAGTCATTTGTGAAAGATTATATGATTTCTATCACAAGACTTCTGCTGGGACTTGACACCACACCAGGATCTGGGTTTCTTTGTTCTGTAAGTTACTTTAAAAAAAAAAAATAGTACAGAGTACCAGAGAAGATTCTCTGCCATCTGCAAAATACTTCAACTTTCTTTGTATGGCATTTCCTTCTGTCAAAGYTCAAGGAAGGCCATCTGTTTACTTTTTAATCAGGGAGGAGACAAGGAAATTAAACAGAAAACATACCCAATTYTTAGTTCCATAGCAAAAAAACATCTCCCTAAGAAAACACAATGTATTCTCTTCAGCAGAAAATGGGAAAGTCAGGAAAACACAGGAATAGTGCATTTTATATGAAATACCAATGGCAGTTCAGCAAACAATTTAAAAATTAAGTGTACAAAAACCAGAAGTGCTATCTGCATTGTGCAGCCTGGCCAGGACTATCTCCCAGTCCCCTTCCTACGGGCAGTAAAGAGCATAAGTGGTTTTTATAAAAAGATCAGATGTATTTAATGACTAGGAGTTGCAGTTAAAAAGTCATCTTTTATTCTATATGTCAGTGTTGCCCAATGCAATTTAAGTGTGYAGATACACACATGAAACCTTAAAGAACTCAATTTTTACTAAAATAAACCCCACCTTTTTGTTTTCTCCCACACCCATCATACCCTGGGTAGCAAACAGATGAATACAAGTTRAGTTATTAGGAATTGCTTTGTGGGGATCTATAAAGAACAGCAGGGAGGTGTTGAGGATGGTTTTAAAAAGTTGTTTAAATAAAAGTTACGTATTTCTTGGTCAATCATTAAACTTCATTACAGTGAATGTAAGAACACTTGAAAGTACAATTGAATCTCTAAAAAGGTACTCATATATTTCAAAATAAAGTTAGTAATTAAATAAGTGAGCTTCATGTAAGACTTCTTATGCCACTTATGCTTAGTGTATTACTTCCTCCTCACTCCCTTGTCCCCATGTATTCAGCCTGCAATATGGAGGACAAAATTCAAATTCAAATTACTCATGCACTCCAGTTTGTCCACACCAGTTTCTTACTGCTGACAATTCTTAGTTTATTCATTTATATTTTAGTCAAATACAGACACTGGGTGAAGGCTGCCATGTAAATTTTAAGTAATCTTACACCAAGACCAGAAGTTCATCATGCTGAACTGCTTCCACTACAATGTCTTCTGAACAGGGACAATGCAAAAGAAACAGTCAATAGAAATTGCTGATTTGTTGTGGAGCAGAAGTGCAAGACTACAAAGGGATAATTACCAGCTAGTGTTTAGTTTTCATTCTTTTTTTCATGAGTAGCATAGTGAACAAGTGATAAACCCTCAAGAGTTAAAAATCCTCCYTCCTATTATGATTTGTTCAGATGAAAATCACAGAAGAGGATCTGTGGATTAGGACATATGCCAGACTGTATCAGAAGCTTTGTTCCTCTACAGGAGACATTCCAATTGGAGTCTACAGGACAGAATCCCAGAAGCTCACAACGTCTGAGGTGGGTCAGTTCACTGGGCTTTCCTGTGGGTTTGACACGTGGATGGTCACACTGAGCCAGGCTGAGCCCCGGGTTCCAGCAGTGCCCAGAGCCACAGGACACCTGGCCTYGGATTGCTGTGCTCACCTGCAGGGAATGGATGGGTGGGAAACAAGGGGCAGGCTCTGTTCTCACTCCTGTGCTCACTAAGGGCAGTGTTTGTAACAAACCCTGCAGCCAGCCCCTCTGGCACTGGTGCCAACAGTGCCAGCACTGGCTCTCAAAACAGGCAGCACTGCCCTGCCCACATCACCTTCCARTGCATTCCCTTGTTGCTCATCTCCAGTTAGTGTTAGTCACAGTATTGTGGGATTTCTCTAAATTTAGCTGCCAAACAGCAGTGACACTTTATATATGTATTTCTGTGTCTGCCACATAAATGTGTACGTTTCTTCATCTCTCTGTTTATAAAAAATAGCAAAAATACATTTTCCTGACTATTTGACATACTTTTTTTGTTTGGGCAGCTTTGATTTTTGTCATGTATTATCCACGTGTTTTCATGACCATTAGTACTGCCTGCCATCTCACTAAACCATGGCTTTAAAATGCAAAAGTGAGCAACAACTCTCTCCTGTCTTCTGGAATACTCAGTCATAGTTTACACCAATTTCCAGGATRGGTAATTTGCATTTTCTTTTCCATATTTCAGGAAAATATTAGAAAACACTCGAACATATAGTGCTTAAMAGCAAGATTTGCTCTCAAGGAAGTACATTCAGCTGAAGTTAATTTTTAAAAAAGGGTGAAGCTGGCAAGATTCCAGCCAGTTCAAGGGTATCTCTTTGTGGACCATTGATTTCTCTGCAGGTGGCTTTTCAGCTTAGCCAGTGGACTCTGTCAGTGCAATAATGTCTTTTGAACTTACAGCAGYCTTAACATAATCCACCAAAATCATTCCTTGGAGAAGAATGCAGTCAGCCTCACTGCTAGTATGACAAAAGGTCTGTCTCAGCTGTCCACAAAAGCGAGGACAAACCTGATTTTAAGAATTCATTTAATAAGGATAGAATTCATGGCAAAGCTTTATTCTCCAATTTAGGGCTGGCTATTTAACTTCAGGTCCAAAAAACAGAATGAGGAGTTCTGCTATTGCTTCTTACCAACTTTCACAGGTAATCTCACAAAGAATTTGAGTTAAATTAGGTAAAGGATTAAGGAAGGGAGGTTGGAGAAACTTTCCAGATAAATTATCAAATTATCAGGTGTTGGACAAATGTGGGAGAACAGCACTCCTCCTTTATTAAGTGAAGAAAAAATAGCTGTTGATCTTTTTAAGCTGAAGGCTCTGAATGCAGACCCCCCAGTGGTATTTTCACACAAATACTTGTGCAATTGCTTGTTTATTGAATCAGAATTGGTACAACCTTTCCCCTCTAGAGAGGGAAATCTCCCCTCACCTACCTCTTCCCCAGAATACAAAAGAGCTCTGTGTCTGTGGCCTTTACGGATAGAGACGTATAAACACAGAGATGCTGAAAGCCCTAATCTTTCTGC
The DNA here is from genome assembly GCA_902810485.1 of Alauda arvensis. NCBI lineage: Eukaryota > Metazoa > Chordata > Aves > Passeriformes > Alaudidae > Alauda > Alauda arvensis. The sequence continues at coordinate 89,342 of CADDXX010000489.1, forward strand.
AAATGTTTATTTTTGAGTTAAATKAATTTTTTATTTATTTCCTTAATTAAATAGTAGGATTAGTCATCATTTCAGCTTTTCAATACATTAAGCCAGAAGAAYGTCACTGGGTAAGATCTTTAAAATGAAAATAAGAGAAAAGTAGTTCACTCTTTTTACTCAGGAACTGTGAACTTCTAACTATAAATTTGAAGGTTTATAATTCAGAGAACCTTCAACATGATTACAAATTTCYGACATAAGAAACTAAATTTGTACTGCACATACCTGGATGCTGTCAGGTAATAACATGGTAACTTGAGTCACAAGGACAGAACATGCCAATATTAATATTTAATATGTACAGCTTATCCTTTTCACCATGCAAATGAGAAGCCCTCACGTCACTGTCAGATACTCGTAAGTTCTTTAAAAATAACGCAAGTTTTCAGTGACCCAGTAACTAAAAAACAAGTGAATCCAGCCTGCCTCTCAATGACTATCTCACCTATGACACAAACTATTTCCATTACATTCAAAAAACAGAAAAAAGATATATGAAATMTTTCTTCATTACCTGTATGGCTGCTTTTCTTTGGCTCCTGTTTAATGTCCGTATTTGTTTCTTTACATTCACTTCTGTTTAAATTGTCTTTTGTTTTCTTTTTTCCCTTTGTCAGTCACGAGAAATGGCTTCACAAGTAAGTACTTGCTCACTGCCTGTTTGTGGGTGTCCTGGTTGAAGCAAGCCCCACACAGCTGCTGGCTTGCTTGCTCCCCCCAAGGTGGGATGGGGACAAAACTGAGAGGCTGAAAGGGAGAAACCTCTTGGGCTCAGGCGAAGGCAGTTAGATAACTTAAGCAAAAGCTGTGTGTGAAAGCAAAGCAAAGCAAAGCAAAGAGTCTGCTCATACTTCTGATGGGCAGGGGGTGTTTGGCCATCTCCAGGGAAGCAGGGCTCCATCAAGCACAGCTAGGAAGACAAATGCTTTAACTTCTCTCATTCCTTCCACTTCACACGCTGTTCCTGTGGAGCCCAGCACCATGGATGAGGGATATCACTTTGGTCAGCTGGGATCAGGTGTCCTGGYTGTGTCCCCTCCCAAMTTCTKGTGCTCCCCCAGCCCACYTGCTGCTGGGGTAGGTGCAAAGCAGGAAATGCCTTGGCTCGGTGTCAGCACCACTCAGCAGTAATGAAAACACCCCATTATTAACRCATTATCATCACAAATACAAAACATAGTCCCATACAGGCTGCTATGAAGAAATGTAGCTCAATCCCAGCCAGAAACTGTATGTTAGGTTCAATTGTGGGAGTAAAATCCTCACAGAAAATGGAACTATGCAATGGGTCATCCTTGAGSAAATGGATCTTAAAGCAACATTGTTCTGGATACAGACAGCTTGCTAAAMATCTGAAAGCTGRGAGACTRAGAAATTCAAAGCAGCCCAGTGGAATTCTGCTTCCTTTTGGGCCTGCTCCTGTTGAATTCTGAAGGTAACAAATKATCTTTACAGTGAAAAGATCATAAACACATTTAATGCTAGTGGAGTAAAATCCCCAAGTTTATCACAAAAGGAAAATGTGGCTGTACTTAGCAATGSTTTAGACAGCTTTTGGAGCAGAAAAGCGTTTCTAGAACTCTGGATGCAAGTAGCATCCTTGGTAGGCAGAGCAGTAAAATTCAGTAAGTATAGAACTTGCAGTAAGGTAAAAATAAGGCACTGCTTCAGAATGGAACAGATGAAACTRCACCTTCTAACTATTTCATGTTTTACACACAGCTCCCAGGGAGCAGCAAGGCAAGARAGCAAAAATCTAAAGTTAAGGGATGTTTAGTGTTACCACCAGTGACATCTCAATTACCATCATCTCAATATGCCCACTGCTATGTCCGTGACCACGTTCCCATTCCTGCCATGTGCTGACCAGCCTGATGTTTACATTTTAGGCATGGCACATTCTGTTAGGACACCCTGCTTGAGTGKGTCACAGCTGTCTGGCAGCACAAGTGAGCAATCACACCCTCCAGGGCACACAGTGGGATGTGTGATACAGGAACCTGCCTTTAAACAACAAAAAGTAAACAAAACCAAGAGTTTAAAGTCAAATGTGTCTTCACTGTGTGGCATAGGAATGACACCAAGTCATCAGTCATGCTTCTCATGCAACAGATTTACCTGCCATGGAACTAGGAAATGAAGTTCAATAAAAACTATCAACCCACAAACTCATGATAGTTACAAAAGTGTTTTTAAATGAAGCTCAAGACTGGTTAAAACAGAGGGGTACACACAGAAGTACTTTCCACTGGAGTTTTATCTTCTGTGTGTTTACCAGCTGCCACTGGCAGACACACTTTTGTGCTGCTTTTGAAAGAGAYTTTAGCCTTTGATTTTGCTTTGTCTTTAAAGTTGAATTTTTTCCTCTTGTGCACAGCAAAGCACCATTCTGGACAGCTTTCTCAACAGGCACAGTAAAAACTTCATCATAGCTGAAATGTTTAGTTTTATCACCTTCCTTTATGCTTTCAGCTCACCTAGGCCAGATTTTCAAAACTTCAGATTTACAGAAACAAAAAACTTGTTCTGTCACTTGGCCTCTCCCATTTAATCTCTGGCTCAAAAAGTGACTAACCCTCCTGTAGTGATGCTGATTGRTCTCTGCCTTTACACTACTGCTGTTTTGTCAAGAGCTTGACAAGGAAAGCTGACAATGCAGGCAGGAAGAAAGGCAAAACAAGACCATCCTCTACACTCAGTTTGTATCAGATTTGTTCATACCAAATAGCTCCTTCCTATCCATAAATTGCACCATTCCATTTATGGAATGTACTCTGCCTACTTTAGTCCTTGYTGCAAAAGGCACACAAACCCAATATGACAGTCTACCAACCAACAAAAKCAAACTGCATTCCTGTTCAAAGGGATCCAACTTCTCTCTTCTGCCCTAACATAAGGGGAGTCATAAAAAACCTTGAAAAAATCAGGTTGTTAAAAAAAAATCCCTTTTCTATTGCAGAGTAAGCTGAAGAGCCTCAGTAAATTAGCTGGTCTTTACTTGAGGCTTATTGCAAGATCCTAGCCTAGAATATTAAAAATGTGATTTTACTTRAAGTGCTACAACATAAACATCTGTAGCATTCTTTTAAATTATGGAATTTGATTTTTTTGCTGTTTGATTAGGTTTGTTTGTTGCTTTTTTCTTCTACACAGATAAAATCTAATTTGTGCAAAAGTGAAAAATATAAGTATCCGTCACTGTATTCAGCTTACATCAAATACTATTTTATGGACTCCAGAAACCTCACAGATTCTGTGGTGAGCCCCTTACAGAAAGGCTGTATTCAGCACTGATGGGGTCTGAATCTAGCTTTCAGATTTCACATGAGTGGCAAAAGGACATTCATTAGCTCCTCTGTTAAATTTGCTTTATTCCCTGCTCATTACCAGCCCAGTCTGTTTGAGGGCATTCACACAAGCTCAGCCTGTTCATTTACATCATCTTTGTTTTATACTTCATTTTAAACACTCACCACATCTGTGGCCAGTAACTTGGTAATGTGCTTGTACTGACGCRAGGACTTTGCTATTTTAACATCAATAAAAGGCATCCAAATAGCACAAGAGGAACTCAGAGTTGTTAAGGAAGTGGTTTTGAAACTAGAAACTTAAACTGCTCATTAAATCTAAAATACACATTGAAACAATTGATCTTAACAAAGTTATCTTTTGAAATGTCTCCTCTTGTATTTTCTAGGAACTTTTCAATGTTAGAAATGCACCTGTAGTCCATCCACCTATATAATTTCAGTACTTGTACATGCACATTCCATTGGTATTATTTGGGTGGCATAAGGAAAAAACAGAGCAACAGGTTTTGGCTCTTAATTACTGAGGGTGGTTTGTCACTATGTGAGTAACATCACTATTCTTTAAGGTAGGAATCAATTTCTGCTTTCACAAGAGGTGCCCTGAATCACACTGAAGGCTACTAATTTCATGTGAGCTGGRAGCTCAAGGAGACCTGGGAGTTTGAGATACAAAGTTAAACAGGCATGTTCTACCTGTGGTCTTAAGAGAGTAGTATAAACAGCACAGCCAAAGTTGAACCATTACTTAATGAATCCACAACACGTAAAAAGCAGTTACACAACTTAAATTTCTGAACATACGCAGACTGCAAGAAGAAAGTGGAGAAGTCACTCAGAACTGATTCCTAGATTCAAGAAGGGCAGTATCAGAAGGCTAAATTTACTCTTCTCAAAATGCCAGTGCAATTGGGCACAAAATAACACTTACTTGCTTTTGCACTTTATGGAAGTATTTATATTATAAACGAGCTTTTTACATGAGAAGTCAAAGTCTAGTAAAGGGGCCCAGCTCAGGAGCACTTGCTAAGTACGAAGCTCAGCAATCCCCTTTAGCTCCACTGCAGCCAAACCCCACGTCCAACTGCACTGTCGGAAAGWGAACATCTCCATCTGCTCCCTTTTAATCCAGCCCTTTATCTCCCTTTTCCTTTCAAGTCTCAGATCTCCATCAGCGTGGAGGACTGGGAGGACACCAAAGAGCCCAAGGAGCAGTTTGGCTGCCGCGGCAATCACCGCAACTCGACGTCCAGCGACCAGTCGGAGCACCCGCTGCTGCGGAGGAAGAGCATGCAGTGGGCACGGCGCCTCAGCAGRAGGGCCCCCAGGCACTCTGCTAAGACTGCTGAGAAGATCAACCAGCAGAGAATGAACCTCTACAGGAGGTCAGAAAGGCAGGAGCTYGCTGAGCTGGTGAAGAACAGAATGAAGCACCTGGGCCTCTCTCCAGCAGGATACGGTACCACTGTTACAGTACTTCAATAGCAACRTTAGCTTGGTGCAAGGTGAACTTATTTGTAAGAGGTGATGGAGCCAAAACCACAATACCAAGTTTAAAATAMTGCTTTTTGTTTTGCTGGTTTAGGTTTGGGTTGTTTGGTTTTTTTCTCATTTAGCAAGAGTAAGTTGGAGTGTTTTTAATGCATTCCATTATCACCCATTCCTGTGCTGAGGTGGAAGGCTCCTAAGGCAGCRTGTCAGTCACATTTATATTTAGTAGATGAAATGTGTATGCTGAATTTGTGAACATTCCCCAGTCATTGAACTGCACCRTATTCCCACAAACCTCTTGAAATAAAGATGAAGACAGGGCTGTTGTGAAGTTCACTCATATGTCAAGGCAGGGAGTTGTTTATATGTGAAGGATATTGCCTTTTCCCCACAACTTTCAAAAATAATGCCAAATTATCATATGAAAGTAATTTTTAGATAGCATGTTTYACTAGGTCTTTAGATGCCATTTTTATCCATCAAATCATTCTCCAGCAAGGCTGATGTCAGCCTGCTTTTTAGYCTGTAGGATTGTTTTGGTGTTTTGAAGCTATGGACAAGAACTCTGTAACACTTTTTAACATGGCACCACAGTTGGCTGGGTTGCCTCTCTCTGGCCTTGGCCCTCTAGCATGTTGGGTGGAAACCCCAGGACTATGGTTCTAATTTCCTAGAAACACCAGGAATTTCCAGATATGTAAATATAGGCTCTTCATTCCACACCCCACCTGGATGGTTTCTATGCCTTCTCTCTTAAGGTGTTTTTGTACAACTCTCTGCAGAAAGATTCAGGGCTAAATATTTTCCAGGGGTTTCAAAGGCCACAATAACATTGGATCAAACACAAAAAWTTTTTGTAAATTTAATTCATATTTATATTAGTAACAAGAAAAMTTAGTTGCATTCCTGCTTTTCTTTTCAAATCCCAGTTAAAAGCCAAAAGTAAATATTCATTTCATTACTGAAATTTAGGACTATAAGATACSATCTACAAAGCAGCAGAATCTTGGTAGTGAAATGCTTTACCTGATTACATTTATCTGATTCTGAGTTATACATTTTCCTYAAAAGCTAAAGARGATTTAACACAGAAGCACTGCCTCTCCTTTTACCTCTCCTTTAGTCTGATAAGATTAAAACCAGTCTCACTGCAGCAGCCCAAGGAGTGTGCCAAGAGAAAATGATACAAAAGGTATTGCAATGGCAGCTACAAAAGTGTAGCTTAAACCTTAAAAATAAAAATTATCAGCCTTCATTTCAACCCATCATTAGAACAGTTAAAAATGCAAAACATACCAATATCCATTTATACAGCCTTCACATTTCAAGCCCTTGGCACAGGTGATCAAAAGGGAAGTGCTTCCTAGATAAACAGAAAAAGGGGAAACAAAGGTGTATGTTGACCAAATCTGGAAGTGGATGAGAATGCCATACACCTGCATTTAACCTTGGTCATCATTTGAACTTGATGCCAGCCAAGCACAGGAGTCCCTGCTCATCACAGACTTACCTAAGCTGCAGGACAGATTGGTAAATGCACTGAAATTGAAAAAGTCACAGCTATGACTGAAAAAACCAGAAGATTTTGAAAACATTAGAAAACAGGATGTTTTTAGAGCTGATAACTCAGAAGATAATAAYGGCAGGTAGTTTCAATATGAGTACAGTTGAAAAGAAATTGCTAAACTTACTTGAAATCACTCTGACACCAGAGATTTTCTTACAGCTCTATGAATTTGCATCTAATTACTATGTCAGAAGTAATGCTTCCCACAATTAATTTGTAAATGTAATTTATTTGGTACTTTTTTCCCCTATCCTCTAGATGAAATGAATGATCATCAGAACACCCTTTCTTACATCCTGATCAACCCTTCTCCAGATACGAGATTAGAGCTGAATGATATAGTGTAAGTTCAAGCACACACATAAAAAATAAGTCACACAACCTGCAAAAAATATATGGAGACTTCTATTTAGAGACATCTAATTATACTATATRTGTATAGACTTAAAATACACATATATATATTTGTAATGTTAGAAATCTGTTTATAAACTCCTCTTACTCTGTATTTTAAATTGAAAAAAATCTAACCAATGCTACCACAGGAAATAAACCAAGCACCCTCAAAGTAAGTCTGTAAGTCTTGCTTAGGTCTTTTCACCATGACAACTCTATGCACTTACCCTGGCTTGCAGCAGGTTGTTTTGGTAACAGCTGTAATTTCTTTTTGTAGATACTTGATCCGACCTGATCCATTGACTTACGTTCCAAATGCTGGACCCAGCTGCAAGGACAGCTTCTGCAATACAGTGGGACAAGACACCAGGGAGGAGACACAACTTTGATATGTAACTCGCCACGAAATGCAGAGACAGTTTTATACACAGGTTGTTTCCACTAACCATTTTGCAAACGGAGTGGTACATTTTATTCAGATTTTGGAAACAAAATGACAGTGGGTAAGTGACCAAACGCAGAAATGTGGTGCCTAGGAACTCTGATTTCAGGGACTGTCAGGTCTGTGGCCTGTTCAGCATGGTAGTTGAACTTTGTCAGCCTAACAGAACGATGACACCTGCTGCTATTTAACTTATATGAACAAATGTCAGATCCCACCACRTTTGGCTTAGATGCTCCTAAGCGTATTTATGCAGCTGGCAGCATGTCAGTGACTGAGCTTCTGACCAACATCAGGTTATCTGATGCCCACAGAGAGACAATGCCTGATTTGTAGTAGCAAATACAATACCTAAAGCTGACAACAAGGCTCTGTGTGTCAAGAATTCAGTCTTSGAAATCATTGTCAATCTCAGCCCATTGCCCATTTTTATTAGTACAGATTGGCTTCAGTCCCATTTTAGCCTGCAGGACCTGTGTTTTTGTTCCTTGGGTTYACACAGATCAGGTTGAATGACACAACCTGCTCACACTGCAGAGACAAGACACAATCAATGTAAGAACAGCCCAGCTGCAGGAAAGTCCCTCTCATCTCACACAGGCAGCCCCCGCCTCTGGCAAAAAGCTGGGAAGTTACTGTGTGAAGCTGCATACAGTTGTAGCTCAGGTGAAACACAACCCTTGGAACCTTGGTGAGTTTGTCTATAGAAGCCTGAGGATTGTAACACAAAAGTGAGAACATCTCTCTAGGGCATGATTCCTACAACAAGCCCTTAACATGTTTATGAGTGTGCCAGAACTACAGCTGTCCAAAGCATTTCATGGCCAATCACCCGGATGACCCATTTTCACATGAAATTATGTATCTCACTGAAAATTAAAGAAATTTATAACCCATTCCACAAAACCAATGTAATTCCACATAGTGTGAAAAAGCATTATGGATCTAAAACCTCTGCTTCAGCATGATGTACACAAGAAAGCATCTGCTTGTGTAAGAAGYAACTACAACTGATCAAGCTTTCTACAGAATTATGCATGTCTGTCTTCTGACATGATCTTCCAAGATCACTKTCACAAATGGGGAAGAACATACTCAAGGTTTTAAACCCCCTTCTGTTACAAGTACCCACACAGAATTAGTACAGGTAATTTTGCAGGTAGTCAAATATGGAAAAACTGATTATTCTCTGAACTCCCTTGATGTCCTACTTGTACAAAAAAAAGTCATTCAGAACTGTTTATATTCTCTTCTATATTAATTGGTAGAAGTACATTCTACTTCTAAAACAGAAACCACAACCAAGTTGCCCAGTAAACAACTCAGGAGGTGAGCGTGTTTGTCAGCATTGTTAGGATACTGAAATCAAATCACGTTCATATTAGAAATGACAGCTAATCTGCTTTTACTTCCTGCCTTCCTTTTAATGATTTCAAGGCTTAACAACTCAGTGGTTCTGCTTAGAGTCCATTACTGCTCAGTGCTTTTCCACACTTCAGTCATTCATGAGTTTATTCACAGGTAAAGTSTTTCAAATGGGCACTGTGGGAAACAAAGGAACAATTAAAACAGCTGCACAGACTGAAATCTGCAGTTTTTCAAGAAACAGTATATGGTAGAGGATCTWGTCCAAGATCTGTCATAGAAATTACCCAGAAGAGTTTGCATGTGCAGTGTGAATAGCTTTTCTATTTTTAATACCTTCAGGGAGAAGACTCTATTCCAGTTGAATATTTTTTTTAAAAATACAAGTTTCTTAAAAATGTTCATTCCAAAATATTAGGAGGATCTGTTGTTTCATACTGAAGGCTTCTCTAATGGAGTCTCAAGGAGGCAGAGAGGCTTCCAGAACCACWGCTATCCTTCAGCAGGCAAGCTGGAAACTCTGCTTTTAGAGTGAGTCACAGTTCACAGGATTGCCCTGTGTGTTTAACACACACCACTGATTTAATGACTCTCTAGCAAAATAATCGAGGGCTGAAGTCCTCACATTTACAGCCCATAAAGCAGCAGAAACAGTCAGGTGTGTCTATTTGCCCACTTAACTCAGCAGARTTGCTGCTTAGCTAGATTGGAATAGCAGCATCTAATGTGACCTGGTATTTCTCCAGGCTTAATGAATTTCTAATTGCTCATTAGCCCCAGAAGATTTGCTAAAACAAATACAAAGACAGCTGGAGACACTTGGAGTCCCTAAAATGAACGCAAGGCAATCTTTGTGAAGCAAAACACTTAGTTCTCTTCAAAATCTGCTGGAAGACAAAGTAAAAACTAACAGCAGCTTCTGATGAAGCAGAAGTTCTAATAACCCATGAGTAATGTACCACAAAGTTCAGCTACTCAGATTAATACTGTCTTTCATGTTGAAAGCAGAAYAGGTGTGCTTCCTCTGGAATATGTTCACATACAGACTGCCTCCTAGTGGGATTTCCATCTTCCAAGACCAGCCTAAGCAGCACTACATTAGCCCTGAATGAGACATTGTGCACAGTCCCTCAGTGGCCAGGGAGGTGACTCTTTAATGGTCACCTCGCAGACAATCTTACGTTCACACACTTGTTTCTCCTGATGATTATCGGAAACATAGCACAAGCCCAACTGGACTGGAGACCAGACTGAGGAACAGGCTCAGTGCTGGAGAAGGGATGATGAAGTTCTAGAATGAGCAGGGTCAAATGACTGTTGAACAGAGGAGTTTGAGCAGGCAACACTTCACTCTACAGTAGAGAGAGAAATGTGCAGCTGTGAAAAAAAAAAGGTTATTTCTATCTGTGCTTAACTGTATGTATKTTTCCTCCTGGCTCACTTCTATCAACAACCCAAAGATTCCCCTCTTCYCCAGCACTGCCTTAGCACAGCCCAAGCAGTTTGGTACCCAGAGTCACAGACCCAGAGAGGGAAGTGCTAGCTGATAATAACTGCTTCATTCTCAAGGGAACGTCCGACAAAGCCAGACCTACCTATGAAAATGTGTTACCTAATCTGCAATAAAACAGTCACAAGAACTCTTTCAATGGCATGCAGTGTGTTTCCTTAACTGTTTCACTCCAATTCCACAACACATGGGAATTCACATACAAAGGAAAAAGCATAAAGTTCTTGAGTTTTTAAAACCAGCAGTGGAATGAATGAGTGAAGTTGTGACATTTTGTCACAGAAATTAAAAGAGCAGTTATTTCTCAGCATAGATATTTTCTCTCTCGCAGAAAACTTTATACCAGAACTACACTTTAACAACTTCCAAGTATACAAATACATAATTCTGAGCATTACACATCTTTATTTACCRATGCACCAAAAACAGCTAAACAACAAATACATTTTAGGCTTCAGCAGYGGAGGAAAACTAAAATGACATCAAATGCAGCAGAGGTAACACACAGTTCTCTGGTTTCTAGGGAATTGGGGCTAAGAGCAACCCTTTTGTAATTTTGGAACAGTGATGTGAGATTTTGCAGCAYTGAATTCTACTTGATATTCAGTGGAAACCAGCCACTGAAATCTGGAAATGAATTAATAACATGAGGCAGCTCTATGCAGGTACATAAATTCATACATCAAGTTTATAAAAATACTTCTTCAAGGCAGTGCTATAAATGTGGAATTTATAAAACCAAGCAATATGCATAAAATATGGTTACRTGTTCTTGATATTCTTTTAGAAGCAACCCTACCCACCTTGAAACAGATGTACAATGAATAAACRTGTGAAGAGCAGCATTTCAAGATTTCAGCTACTGTTCCTTGTGCTTGGTACAGACCCTGCAGGGATACAGGAAAAGAGTTAATAATTAATATTAAATTGTAAGAGATGACCCAGACTTTGCTTCTTGAAGCTAATTGAAAATAGTAATGATAATGTTGTTATGTACTTAATTATTGCCTCCACTGGCAATGCAAGGATGTCARTAATGGTAATTCAACAGAAGTATAAATGTTTCCTGAGAAGCTTAAAGAGGCAAGTATTTCTACTTCACTAATTTAAAAAATAAGCATTTGACATTCCTGTGAACTAAATTTTCTACAAAATCTAGACTTTAAACTGTTAAAATTTGGAACTGGCCCATGCCAAGCAAGAGAGASACTGGGAGGCAAAGTATGGAAGTGAAAGAGGAAATGCTACTTCATGTGCATGAGGTATCTCAGACAAATTGGGGTATCCTGAATGGGGTYCTGCACAGGGCTCTGGTACCTTTAAAGCGCACAGGTACAACATTAATGATTTGACTAATCACTAACAGTCACACTGCCAATGATAACAGGATAACAGGAAAACTTCTCCAGATCACTTCCTGTTTCTTTTACCCTTTCACCAGTATTGGCTGGCTGGTTAACTGGTTCATTGTGCTGGCAACTCTATAGCTTTTAATAGTTCTAGCTTTGGTATTTATTCCTGCTAGGAGTKATGAACTGTCACTGCTTCCATAACTGTACAACAGTGTGGCAGACTCCACAAACTCCAAACAAAAGCGAGGAATTATCTTTATGTATCTTTATTGCCTTTTATTTGCTGGCAAGTCTCTGTTAATGCAACCAATTGTGYTGCTTGTGCACTCAGCTTCAGGCTGTGGTGAAACCTCTATTATCCTATGTTATGCAATCTTGGAATCATTAGGGTTGGGAAATGCCAAGATAATCTAGTCCAACCTTTCACCAAGCATCTCTATGCCAACTAAACCACAGCACTGAGTGCCACGTGCCATGTCCARTCATTTCTTRGGCCACCTSCAGCAATGGTGACTGCWCAACTTCCCTGGGCAGCCTGTTCAAATGCTTGACAGCTCTTCCATGCAGAAATTCTTCCTGATAGCCAACCTGAACCTCCCCTGGTGCAGCTGGAGCCATTTCCTCTGATCCTGTCTCTAGCTGTGTGGGAGAAGAAATCAACCTCCATTCTATAAGCTCCTTTCAGGCAGTTGTAGAGTGTGATAAGGTCTCCCCTGAGCCTCCTTTCCTGCAGGCTCCTCATCAGACCTGTGCTCCAGGCCCTTCACCAGCTCGGCTGTCCTTCTCTGGACTCACTGCAGCATCTTAAAGTCYTCCTTGGACTAGGGGGCTCAGAACTGAACACAGGAACTGAGGTAAGGCCTCACCAGTTCTGGGTACAGAGGGACAATTCTCTGGTCCTGCTGGCCACACTACCCCTGATAAAAGCCTGGATGCCCTTGGCCTTCTTGGCCACCTGGGCACACACTGGCTCTTGGTCAGCTGCTGTCAGCCAGCACCTCACCCCTGGGTCCTTTCCTGCTGGGCCCCATCTTCAGGAATCACTGAATAACCTGGAGAACTTGACTGCCATCCAAGTAACAGGAGAACGTGTGAGGGTGGAGTTTGATTTTGCTCACCTTCATGGGTTGTTACTGCACAACCATGCATGACATGGTGCTCCCCACCCAGGTAAAGGGAACAGATTTCACAGCTGAGCTCACTACGCTGTTTAATGTAAGGCAGAGGTGTCAGCTATACAAGATGTCATGGCTACTATCAAGGCCCATTTTTTTAAACACAGCATYCTGTAAAACTTTTAAAATGTTAGCAAATATTGGGAGACCCCAGAAAGCCCTGAARGAGTGTTGTCCTTGTTAGATGTATCTTTCCCAAGGTAAATAACAAAAAGGTCTTGAAAGTCCAGAAGAACAGGTACCCATCTGAGAYAGGAAAAGTGTCCTGAGTAGGTATTACACCAGTAATAATATTCCTTAATCAAAAGGTTTAAGACCAAATTCCCATGAGGGAGAAATGCACTGTGTTCAGTGGCTGCACCACGGATTCCCACTATCTGTCAGTCCTGGGTGGAATGGAGCTGCACAGAGCACAGAAAGCTTGCACTGCAGGATTTAAGGGTTTCTTTATTAAACACCATAATTTATAAAATGTCATTGAAGATGTGTATTATGTAGACTCACTTTCTCACTTCACCTCCAGCTGAAGTGTTTGGTGTTCATGTGATTGACATTTTGATTCCCGTATGATCTTGATAGGGATTTGGACTGAAACTTCTGTTTTTTGAGGTTAGTAAACATCACTGTATTTTTTTACTTAACTATGAGGATATTTTGTACTCAGCTGAAYGCCCTAAAATGTGATTTAATACATCACTAACAGGACAGTCTATCAGCATTTAATTTTCCTCTTATTTATTACATCTCCATGATAACAACTAAGTTATCATGGAGATGTAATAAAAATTGTAAGTTCTTGTGTGTGAGGTGTTCTCTGTATATAGCAGAGAGAGTGGTAGCCACTGTGGGCACTGACTGAGATCTGGGAAATGCTRATGTTAGATGTGCAGAAGAAGCAGTTTCTGCCCACATTTCTGGCACTAATTCCCCAGCACAGGATATCACATATGCTTTCTTCTTCASTCCACTGGAATGCCACACGAGCACATTTAATGGTACATAGGCAAATTACATCCAAGCAGTATAAAATGAACACATTAACTTGTTAACAAAAGAACAAGTTTCATTGCATTGTCTTTTTCTTCAGTAGGGTTGATATGGTCTCTTGTTGTATTTGAAAATGCTTTAAAATTAATTGATGCTTCATCCAAAACTGATTAAGGTTCCAATCAGTATTCATTCAACAGAGAAAGGCTTCTTTATGGAACAAAAATCCTTTGAATTCAACCTAATACAAGACCTGGGCACCTGATTCAGGATGTCCAAGGACCTTGAAAAGTTATTACACAGATGTTCTGTTCCTCCCAAGAAAACATCTGCTGCTTTGCCCATTGACAGAGAAAGTTACTAGGATGCTCCAGGATGGACCTTTCTCTCCTAACACGTGTGATTCTTCTCTTGCAGTTTTTCCCAAWAGAGAATGTGCTCATGTGGCTGAATGTGATGAGATGTAATTATTTTACGGTACGCACAAGGAGAGAATTGGACCTTGTGYAGATTAAACAGTGAATGAGGAGCTGGTGCTATTCCTACTCCCTTTGCATTAAGACAAAACCCTACATAAACATCTTCCAAATGTATATATTTAATMGTTAAAGAAGCATTGACAATTTTTGCAGCCAGGTCTCCAGAAAAGACGTAGCCAGTTCCTGAACAGAAAGGGTGGTATCCTTTACCTGGGAATTCTTTTTCTGATATGTACCATTTGCTGGCTTTACTCCGAATAGGCCTGTGCCCTTTCATTAAGTGGCCTGTGAAATAATTCTGTGTGAGAGGTGGCAGAGGCCTGAGGAGCTTTTCGATCAGGTACGCCGTGTTGACAAACACGTCGCTGTCTGTCTTCATAGCAAACCTCGTGCCGCTGCAGTACGAGGCCACCCACCTCATGCCCATCAGAGTTTTAAGAGTTAAGTTGTTGTAGGTGTCCAGGAAGTCCTGCTGGATGATGTCGTGGTACTGCTCGCTCTCTCTCAGCAGCATCTCCCCATTGGCAGCCTTGCCCTCGATGCCCAGCATGAAGAGCCGAACGATGTCGGCGCCGGGAACCGCCGCTTCRTTCCCCCAGCTCTGGCGGATGGCCCTTCTGTGCTGCAGCTCAGCTGCTCTGGTGGAGATCAGCAACACCAGGAAAGGTGTTCTATCTTTGCACTTCTCTGCTTCATTAATGAGGAATTTAAATGAATGTGTTGGAGACTGTGTTGGAGTGGGTGTGGATTTATTCCCAGATWTCTCATTTCCTGGTGGTAGTTCTCCATTTTCTTTCCCTGAGATTTGTTTGAAATGTTTAAGTATTTTTTCAAGTAAACTCTTTTCACTTTCCATGTGAAGATTTTCACTTTTAGGTAGAGCAGCATTGCAATGAGAAGTATAAAAATAGGAAATCAAACATATTGCTGTAAAAGAGATGGTGCAAAGCAGAAAAAAACTTCTCTTGGTGTATTCTGTAAGACAGAAGAATCCTCTAGAGTAGCTCATGTTGGCAGCCATGAAGGGATGCACAAGAAGCATAGACATTTTGTCAGAAGAGCAGCTAATTTTTCATTGTTTTCCTCTTTGACACAGGAAGATAAAAGCCGCCTTCAGGCTTCTGATTCTTCAGGATTCCTTTGCTATTGTTAAAAGAATCCTGTTATTTCATTTTAGAATAAATAGCAAAAACTTTTATCAAAGACAAAAATATRTAAAAATTTCTCTATTAAATTTGCAGGCTTTTATTCCTAAGAGAAATACAGTATGAAAAAAAMAGTAGCAAATAAATGAAAATAAATAAATACACTATTAATAGTAATAATTTCATCAGAACAGAAATTATTCAGAGCTATATTTAAATACTGAAATATATGTAAAATACAAAGRCAGCTTAACTTCCTGTAGGCTTTACAAGTTATCACATAATTGAATCATCCAAAGTTAATGAAATATTATGATTGATTATGGATTTGAAGGATTGGAGGCTGTTATGATAAATCAMAAATGCGATGCATGGCTGAAAGCGATTGTCAAGGCTCTATAAAACATTAATGCAGACAGACTTTGACATGAAATGCCCCCTGCCAGCAACCACCTCTGTAAGGAATGCTTGAAACAACTGTCTTAAGCTTGATCCATGCATTTCAAATGGCTGCAGATGAAGGATCCCATCCTCTCACACTGCAGACAGGTACAGATAAATACCGGAACTGTAGCTTATTTATAAAGTATAAATGCTGTAAGCTTTGGGTAGTTCTTTGTGAGTTCTGTAATAGCCAGTTTCAAATTTTAGCTTCCTTCAATGAAACAATATAGAAATTTATCTAAGCCTTGGACATGCTCCACAGCGTGCAGGGAGAAGAAGATAATCACATGTATCCCTCACACCACGGACTGGTAACACCCAAGAATGCCACCTGGAGAAAAGGGCAAGTTAACAGTGTTGAAGACCCTGGTCTCTGAAGGGTTCTCTACAAGGATTTGAAAGGGAGAGGCAAAAGTATAGTAAATCAGATTTTTTTCAGATTTTTTGCACCAAAACACTACTTAACAGATGCAGTGTGTAGCTCACAATCRAACAGCAAAATCAAACACTTCTTACCATCAAATTTTGAAACTGTAGATTCATCCCAGTCATACCATGGTATTTTTTGGTAGATTCTTCAGTAGTTTCTTTCTGCTCCACAAAGAAATGACAGATTTAGGAAATAATCAGGAATTCTACCTCTGTTCCCATGGAGAATCTGAGGACAAGCTCACAGGTCCTTRACTTTCTGTTTTAAGTCTTTTCCAGAGGAAAATGCAACAGGACATTCACCTTTCTACTTGGTAAGGTAAAAATACTCTGTCACTTGTAGCAATGAAGAGAGTCTATAAAAAGAGGTTGGATTCAATAATTTCAGAATATACAACAGAAATGAAAAGTAAGAAATCAATTTATGCTCAACTATAATTTCATCTGGATAAAAYAGATATTGTATAATCTAAATGCAAATGTGTGGTGGGTAACCCTTGGCCAGCATCCCAACACCCACCCACATGCTCACTCCACTTTGCCTCTCCTCAGGAGGACATGGGGAGAAAATAGGATGAGAGAGTTCATGTGCCAGRGTAAAGGACAGGAAAATCACTTACTGAATCACACATCTAGGCAGAGCAAAGCTGGCCAAAATGAATTTAAATGTATTGCTGTTTAAAATACATTTGGATARTGAGAAACAGAAACAAAAATAAAACCCCATAGCTCCTCCCCACCTTTTCCTGGGCTCAACTCCTTTTCCTGCCCCTTTAGCAGCAGAAGGAAGTTGGGGATTAAAGGCCCTCCCTGTTCCTCCTCCTGTTCAAACACATCTGCTCCAGTGAGAGCTCTCCAAGGGCCACAGTACCTGCAGGGAATTTCCTGCTGCTGGAGGCTGAGAGAAAAAGGGCATAAGGATATTCTGTTGTAAACTGGTTTATCACTGATCTGCTGCAGTTTAATGCAGCTCTCATGTACCACACACCCATAAAAGATTAGGAACACAGCAAGCARTAGCTTAGCTCTAGCAATCTTCCCTCTTATATTTTGAGCTCTTTAGCAACTGTATATTTTGGCATYATAACATATTAAACATTCAGGATCCAAAAAACAAAGTAATGCAAGAAAGAGCGTGGTCACTGTGACAGAAGTCAAGAGGAATTTCTGTACCCAATAACTGCTTTACTATTATTTGAAATACAGGAATTTCAGCACATGAAAATAAAAGAGCAGAAGGTAATTTTCAATGTTCTAAGTGCACTTCCATACTGCAGTTTTCTTGATGAAGCTAAAAAAATTTTGTCAAAGTTTTTTTACCTTCCGTAAGTTTTGACAGTGCAATTCCATTAGATGAAATCCTGGTTTCACTGTGGAAAGAACAGAAACTTCTAAGAAGACTTTTCTAAGAGGCAGCTAGAATATTTATTGTTTCAATTTGATTGAGTTATTACAAGWTTAGTAGAAAATTCATGCTGCTAAAGAGTACCTATGTCTTCAAAATAATTATAGTTTACCTTGCTTATGACTTTTTAAAATGCCAAGGAAGCTCTCAAAATACAATACTCCTATTAAACTTTTTCACAGATAAAAGAAAAATGCTTTAGAAATAAATGCTTACCCACAATAATTATCCATACCATTAAACCAAAATAATTGTAATTATGAAAATTATTTTTGTRAAACCAACTGTGCAGCAAAATGCAGTGTATATTAGGTTGCCTTGAGATACCCTGATTATTCAGATGCACATGCATTTAACTACATTCAGATTTTAAAATTACTTCATATCTGCTAAACTCCCCCCCATAATTAGGCCTTATTAAAATAATAGAAAGGAAGAAGATGACTGYAAAGGAGTAGAGAAAAGCAGAAAAGGAACTGGAAAAAAAGGTAAAATTAATATGATACTGTTTTTCTACACTCCTGTTTATATTATCATTTCCTCATTTATTAGAAAAAGTCAGATTTGAGAGCTCATGAGTGAAAATCTACCCCACCCTGTTCTAATTCTACCCTATCCCATCAGTGATTTTGGAAGGATATAAAACTTAGAAAACCAACCCCTCACATCACAGCAATTATTTGATATTTTCCCAAATTCTTGAAGTAATGAGTTTCGAAGGGCAGGCCATTGAAGGTGCTCCCACAAATGGCAAATTCCTAAGTAATCTTTTGAGGAAATGCTCGGTGTGTTTGAAGGCTGCCAGAAAGCAGGAGACAGGACTGATTTAATCCTAAACTGCCAGCTGGCAAACAGCTCACAGCTACTTAGCCTTGGCTTAGTTAAGCCAGCTTTTAGGCAGGTTRGCTAAATGTCTGTAAAAGGATGAGGTGGGAAGGATGAGGGAAGAGCAGGAGATGCACGCACCTGATGAAGGCAGTGTCTCCTGGAGAGCAGCTCCCTCGGGGCTCTGCTGGCTCAGCACACAGTCCCAGTGCCTGGGGAAGAGCTGTGCCATGTCCTGGCCCCACCTCCTGCTGCCTCTGCAGGAGCTSCCAGGATGGCCCTGCAGCCAGTGAGATGAACCAACACGCATTCCACGCCTCCCTTCTGAAACCTCAGTGCAATTGCAATCCCACGTGTCTGGAGGATGAACTTTGCATCTCAGGGACACTTGCTCCCAGTGGTTGTGAAGAGAAGCAGAGATACTGCACTTCCATCTGTACTGGTGTGTTATTGGGTTACAGGTGACAAGGAGCAGAGAGCTGCTTGTACTTCCTCTTACCTGCACCACCTGGCTTCCCAGGGAACCCTCCTGTGGAAACTCAGCATGTACTGCTGAGGTGGGACATGGATCCGTGCTGGAGAGAAGAGAGTGRGGAAGTAAAATTGTCTTGATATGTATTGTTGGAAAGATCTACATTCAGTTTTTCACAAGTTGAAGTAAGATTTTTTTTATGAATAAAAGACATGGTATGTGAGCCTTAAAACCACTGTCAGTTACAATGAYTACAGCAATTTGAACAGCAAAGGGCTTAATTAGCTGTGAAGAGAATCAAACACTTTGCATAGAGCACTGAAGAAGTATATTAATAAGAAATGCACATATTTAAGGAGCATATGGAATTAATTTAAGAAGTATATAAAGTATTTATCTGCTAGTGTAGTGTAAAACCTTTGTATATGTCCTTTTCTGATKTAAATTGTGACTAGACTGAGCTAATCTCATCAAAATGCTAATTCTACACAGGAACAGTACCTTTTGGTTTTCTTTTCCACAGGAATATTTATAATTTTTTTTTAACAGAATTATGTGAAAAATTGCAGAAAAATATGAGGTTCTTTTTTCTTTACATAAGTGCATTTTGGATTTAAAAATAGTCTCCAAAGAAAAGTGAACAGCAACAGCTATCCTAGAATTTTCTTGTCTCTAGTTAGCTGCTATATAATTTTTATCTTCAAGTACATACAGAAATATGGCTGCCAAATAATTAATYACATATTTAGAGTACAACTCCCTCTCTGTTTTTATGGAGGTGAAGTGCAATAAAATTTGTCATGGGACAAAAGGGGAGCAACACTCTCTGCAAGGAGCCAAGAATTTCTTGTTAGTCTAACAAAAGTGTCCTATCAGAAAATAGCTATTAGTTCATGTTATTAAAGCAAAAGGGGGAGTGAAGAAGGGAAAACATGCAGTCCCTGGCATGTCCCTCTCCTCTCTCACATCACATTCACCTCTCCTTTAACACTTCTCTGGTGGGGTTCTAGGAGTCAGCAGCACCAGCTTGTCTCAGGAAKGAGATGGACAAGGAGAGTTTATGGCAAATCACCAGTGCCCCACAGTTTCTACCAGAAGGAACATCCTGATATTGATGGCAGGGTCTTTGCTACCCAAGGASCCAGGAGTGCTGATTTCCATGTGTTTTGCAAGACAACACTTTCCTCTTTCTTTCTGGGTTCCCAGTTGCATCTGAAACCTGATTTTATGACACGTGCTCTATTGACTTTGGGTATTTCCTCATGTTCTTTGAATCCAGCTGCCAGCAGTGCATTCTCACAGCAATAAGGCATTAGTTACTGGTCACACTTTTCCTTGACTATCATCCCATATCTACATTTCTCTATACTTCTATTTCAGGGCCACACACATGTACTCAACACAGAATAGTTACTAACTGCAGAAATAAAGACATAAAGACAAATAACCAGCAGCTGTTGGGCCACATGGTTGTGGAAAGCCAAAAACAACAGGAACTAATTCACTACACAATTTGCTGTTCCGGCTTTAAAGAGCCAGAACAAAACTGCAGTCCCTATCCTGTTAACTGACCTGATCACACAGKAGCTATGTGAACACACCCAAGGGTGTGCTTGGGAGCAGAGTACAGAGAATAACCTAATAATGCACAGCAATTTGGGTTTGTAGCAAAGGCTTCATGTGGGAATTGATGAAAGGTGCCAGGTGAGCAGTCTGCCTTAGAAAATGCCATTCTAGAGGCAGTAATTCTGAGGGAAGATGTCCTCCACAGTATTAGGTTCTCTGGCAGATATATATACAGAATGTAAGTATCCATCTAGATAAACACAGTGTGAGGTTGAGAATGAAAGTTTGCTGAACTGTTGGACAGTCTGCAGATGTCTGYTGAGAACTAAACAGAGAYCTTAGCATGGCTYTTAGGCCACAAGTCACCCCAAAACAGTATCAGTTTTAATCAGGTCATTTCTAACAAATGTCTGCATGTAACTTTCTAATCTGTATTTAAATAATTGAAGCCCTGTAACCTTCCAAAGCACCTATTTAATGTAATGCCTCATAACTCTATTCATTATTCCTGAATCCAAAGTGATATTCCATGCTACTTCAATTCATTACATCGTGAAGCAGTTATCACAGAGAAAACATTTCCCTTTTGAGACTTGGTTTGACATGTTTGTTGAACTTCCAACCATTCTCATTCCTCCTCCTCAGTTCTCTCCAGTGGATTCTTATCTCTCTGAAAGGACCAAGGAGACTCCTTACCTCAGGTGAAGCCTTTCTCTGCTGGGGGAGGAGAATGGAAGGATTACTTTATGTCTCCTCCAGGCTTTGTCCCTGTTTGTACACTTTAAGACCTTTTTTTTTCTTTTAGTAACTATTAGATATTGATCCTCACGATGTGCTGTGTCAGTACCAGGCAGAGCTCATGGCCTGCTCCATGCTGAGACACTTGCACATAGCTGCTCAGCTTAGCCAACAGGCTACCTCTGGTTCTTATTGTCTCAGGCAATTTCCATTTGCCCTTCCCGTTCACAACCTCACTTCTTTAGTGCATGATTCGAGGTGCCCTGGGAGGCCCTGGTCAGTACAGAATTCCATGTTCATAGGAAACCCCTGCCAGGCTTTCAGACATTTATCCCATCCCCTCATGGCAGTTCCATCTGCCCTGTAGCTCCTTAGCCAGTGGTTCTGCCCCMCTGTGACAAGCACCCTGGCATCAGATCCTTGCCTACTTGTCCAAAAATGTCAGCACTGATTTGTTGATCCCTTATTTCTGACAGAGCARTAAGCATCTTCAGTGAGCTCACACTGCTTTGACGTAGATTTTGGAACTGTTGTACCTTCCATTACTTTGGGCCCTTTGCTGAGTTTGGCTGTGGAAAGCTGTGCCAGCCATKATCTCTGCAGGCAGAGCTCTGACCACCCTGCTGAATTATTTCTTATCTCTGTATTACACCACTGAAGATATCTGACTCTTTAAATATATACAGCAGTGCATCATTTAAATAATAATGTAATAATTTAATAGTTGAATTAAATGATTTACATGTAATAATTGAAAGGCAGAATGAGGTGCTTGTATTCTAAGCTATAAATTCTCTTCTACATGCAAGCAAAGGCAATGGATAAAACTTTCCTACATAAAGAAGCATGGGGTTTTTGATGGGAAGGGTTTTGTAATTGTGCCATCTTGTGATCACAGCCAAAATGATGCTGTGTACAAAGAGAGCAATGTTTCATTTTAGCTGCTTTAACCTCAGGCAGTGAGGGAATACACAACTTCAGCACACCAAACTGATGGCATCAGGTACCAGCCTTTGTCCCATTTCTTTGTCTGACCCAAAACTGTTTCCCCATGGTTAGGTTTTCATCATGTGGATCTTCCAACAGATAATCCAAACAGAAGGTGCCAAACACAATTTCCCATAGTTTATGAGTATTAAAACCCCCAAATTCAGGGGTTGCTGCATATWTGGAACTGGCTCTAGAATTTTCTTTGAAAATTGTACCTCATACAGAGCCTTCTATCCAGATTTATTTAGGAATTTAAACATACCATTTTAACAGAATAATGGGTCATTGCAAGGATACTACTTTACACATAGTCACCTTAAGCATCTGCAATTTACTACAATTAACTATAATTAACATGTAGATAGGGCAGTGTGAAAAATYCAGTTTAAGATCTGGAATCAGCAAGGAGAGAGTTTATATTTTAACATAAACAAAAAAAAAAGGTAGCTTAGACAGAGGCTGGAAACATGAGATTCAATATTTGTTCACTGCAGCTGTGTCTGGATTCTTTACTAAATTTATCATGGGCACAAGAACCAGGACTGCATCACTTTTCTTTATTAACTTCAGTACTTGGCTAGGTTTTTATTGGAATTGGAATAAATTAGAATAGCTACTTGTATTAGAGATGTTTGGCTAATTTATATTTTATAATTAAAAGTTCTGACAATAAGGAGTTACCAAGACCAGTTACAACACAAATTAACATAAATTTAATTATGGATGTTTGTGTGTGGGTAGTTCATAAACAGCTAGTCTGCAGGATTAGTGTCTCCTAATGCCTTATGTGGAGTCCTATAAAAGCTGCAGGATGCTCAAGTCTTTCTTGCCTCATCTCTTGGTTAATCATGRACTTGTGTAATTTAATTCAGTTAAAAATTGCATTTACAAAGCTTCATTACTTGCTAGAACAYGAGCTCCTAGTTCTGTCTCCACAGGGGGATATGCACAGGGAAAGCCCTGGGTGTTTCTGTTCATCTGCCACTGGCARTAATTCCATGGGCTCGTTCAGTGCAGGGACTGGGAATGTTCCTTCACCCCTGGAACCGTGTGGGTCTCCTGCTCTTCCATGCATGGACTCACCACAGGAAGTCACAGCACAGGAGAGGAAAACCAGAAGCCTCTCAGAAGGGAAAGGCACTGGACCAGCTCTCTCCTGGATGGAGTGCTCCCTTCATCTCCCTGTGCTTGCTGCCATGTATTTTAATGTCACTTATGCATCAGGCATGAGCAATGAATGCTCCTCACATCCCCAGCAGATGAACCCAAAATGTCACCTTGTTTGACTGTTGTGACTCAGAGGTGAGTTCAGGGGAGATGGGGAGGAGCTGCTGCTGTGAGCATGTGCAGAGGCACCACACAGAGACCTGACCCCCCCAGGGAGAACACAGGCACTGGGGGATTTCTGGGTGCTGTGCTCATAGACTGGAGTTTAGCTGAGASTTTCAGTTTTAACTGCATCCATCTGAGTTCCAGTCCATGTGCTGTTGTATTTCAGCACATTTGTTGTTAACCATTTCACTGTCTAAAGCTACTCTGTATTTCAAGGAGATACAAGGTGATGCTGACCACTGGAGCCCCCAGGGTTGTTGAGAGCTACCTGATCCAGGCACAGGTTTTACCATCTATATTTTCAGGTTTGGGGTTCTTGTCTAAACCTTTAAAGATAAGCTGCCATAAATGAGGGGGGAAATAATKWTCATTCAGGGCTTGTAAAGAAAAATATGTAAAGAATTGTATCTTACTGAGGAAACTATGCCATGAATTCCATACAGATGAAATTTCAGCTAATTCCAAGGAAATGCTAGCACATCTACTTACCTCTCATCATCTAACTTGGCCAAAGACATCTGCAAATCCAGGTGTGAAGGTGTCTGGTCCTCTGGCATAACTGTTTCCAAACCACATGTTCCATTCCTAAAATTACGAGAAGATGCAAAGAGCAGGGTTAAATAAACCTTTACTTTCCTGAGTGAGAATATCTAAACTATATCCTTCCTGAAAAACCCTTCACCTTTGTGCTAGACCAGGGATTTACTCTCAGTCCTGACAGTCAAAAAGAATTCATTTAGGAGATATTTAGCAAGTTGTCATGTACTTGCCACTATCAGGCAGTTGCACTGTCTCATTTGGACAGCTTTCAGCTACATGGGCCATAAAAAAGGGCCAAATTTTGGTATGCAGAAGGTATTTCAAACCAGGAACATCTTACAAGTATTCTTAAACCCCAAATACCTTCTGAGCTGGTATTAGAAATTCTGGGAAGGAAGATTTTCCTCATATTTTGACTTTACATTACAAGGGGAAATAAGATTTTGTACTTTGTCTTAAGTCCTCTGTCAGGCTAAAAATAAGCATGCACCCAATTATCGTGTTAATCACACTGGACTGAAGGATGAGTAYAAACAGGACTCACTTTTCTGGCACTCATGCAAATGTTCAGGTTACACAGTAGCAAGAGGAGTTTTCACTGGGATGAAACACTCTACAAGCTGTGCTTTGGTTACACATAACTAGTTTMAAGTATTTGTATGTATTAGTTCAAGGAGGAACTAATAATTATCCTGTGGGTGTAACTGGTATGACTTTATCACAGCTYAGTCTGAGCTGGGCCTGCAGATGGTGCTGTAACATCACTGATAATAGTGGTGCACTATGAGGGTATTCACGTTTGTCACTGGCCAATACCCAGCTCACATTACAGGGAATCATAAATTCCATGTTATCAGTCTCCATAAAACCAGCTGGTAGTACCAGTTCAGGTTTTATTGGAAAACTGTCTGGTTTACAGCATCTCACTTTSCCTTCTTATTGCCCACGACAGCCAAATCATTATTTCCTAGAACAGATTGCTCTGMAAATACTCCACTGTAATAAAGGGATTTTTTTATATTCCTGTAGGAAATTAAAAAAAAATTAAATTGTCATTTTAGTCTAGTACCTAAGCAAACATTATTTTTATGTCAGCCATCTTTAAAAAYRTMRCCTTGTGGCTACAAGTTCTTAGAATGTATCATGCAGTCCTTACAGTACATACTTTTGTAGTACTTTAAACATCAAAAGCAGAACTACAAAGAAAATTTGGAGTATTAACCAATAAGCTTCATCAGTTCAGAATGAATTTATGCATAAACCGTGCCAAGAAAAACACACGTGTCTTCTATGTTAAACAATGGGTTGTGATGACTGAGCTGATTGCCTTGAAATGATTTAATGRGTATTTCTGATTCMAARGCAGTTTCACTTCCTGTGGACAGASTTCCTGAGTTAGAAAACTCCATTTTCAAAATCACTTCTACAAAGCTTGAAGAAGTGTCCTTTGCTGGYCATTAAGGAGAGCACAGGAATAGACTTGACCTTTATCAAGACACTGCACTCAGTCCATTGTACTTAACATAAGGATATATTTGTCAGTTCTTTGATCACCTCCACCTCTCAGACTGGGTTCAGAAATGAAGGATAAGACAGCTTTTTCCTTATGGCATGGTATTTACAATGGAGTAGGTTCCTAGTACAGTTTCATGGGATTCTCTTGACTGGAATGGAATTCACATCACTGGAATTGTGTGAATTTGTTTTCATTTGTCAGCAATGCAGAGGGTTTMATCTACAGTTTTCTCAAACACTGTTAAAAAGATCAGACGAGACACTAAAAATATTTAGCTTTCAAACACGAAGTTAAACTGTTACTTCCTTGTGAAAGACTCAGAACCTTTTCATCACAGTTCTGGATTACAGTGCTATGTTTTAAAGACAAGAATATGATGGCTACTAGGAAATAATGTGAGCAACAGAATTGGAAGGTATAAAAAATTTATTACRGCATATTTGATGCATATGGCTGACCTAAGAAAGCAATGATGCCTGCAATGTTCTAAAATTAGTATACAAACCATGGGAAAACCAATGACTTTTTTGATGACTTACATTCTTCTTCAGTTATGCTCTCCCTATTTCTCTTTGTGGCTTCTGCTACACCAAATAATGTAGGAGCTGAAAAAAAAAGATGTAGTTAAAAATTGCCTCAAGGCAAGTACAGAAAGAAGTATTTAGACACTTTTTTTTTYCACTGAGTTCTAATGTTCTTTCATTTTCTACCACACCTTAGCTCCTGTATTTTGCCTACATGGTGTATAAATCAGTTTTGTACTGCAGATCACTGTCATATCTAATGAGAACCATAGTTTTGAAATGAAGGAGTTATTTGTCATAACATGGAAGTAGCAGAAAAAGGGAAGCTACACTCAGCAGCAAAAGCAGTGGGAAGCAAAATTAGTGATGCTGCAGAGACTTTCCCAGTTCCAAAATAGCAATTTGTTGGGTTTTTCYCTCATAATCCAAAGTTTCCAAAGGAAAAAGAAACAGCTGCTCTCTGCTATCCTCAGAGGATCAAGTCTAAAAAGCAAAGGCTCCAACTCTAGAACTCCATGACCACTCAGAGATTTCTTCCTTCCTGTGAAGCAGTGGGATATTTCCAGCCTTTGCATGGCTGTGTGAAACACAGCAGTGTGGCACTGGGCAGGGCACAGAGAACTGAGAGCTGTAACAACACCAATGTGCCAGGTCGTTAGAAACAAAGGAGCAAGACCTTTGGAAAATCTGAYARTATTTTAATATAAACTTGCTTATTCTTTATAATTAGGATTAAGSTAAAGAAAATGTTATGGAAGTAATAAAGTATTCAATTATTTTATTAATGGCAAACATAACATTCAATTGGAAGCTTCTAAGTAAATTTTGGTGAATAAAGCATGTCCTTTTTACAAGGGCTGTTCACTTTGCCTGTGCACGTAGGAGAATCCCTTCATTGGCCTGTCTTGGTGCTATCCCCAGGGTCTTAGAAAAGAACTTTTCCCTTCAAACCAAGCTGGCCAGTGAAATGCACCCRGGTTTCACACATCCCAGGACACTGCTTCACTTACTGAACCAATACACACACATCTACTTCTTTTTCTCCTTTATTTCTTCCATTTAAGGGCTGCAGAGGGGAAAACTATCAATTATCAAATAAATTTAAAAGGTTTTGATTGTTTATTAGTGCAGCTGAARCATTCTGAGTATAGGAGATGTTTCCAGGAAACTGTCAGCATTAGAAAAATACCTGAGGTGTGTTTATGAAATCCTGTTAAGCTAWATTTCCTTCCTCTAAGACATGGTGTGAAGGAATGCAGTTTTTGTCCCTCCCTTCTTTCATATCTTGTTACTCAAGTGTGGGAAATAATAAAATTCCCCAAATTTCTTATGCACAACTATGCAAACAGCATAATTTGAAATAATGCTTCTGAGTTCCTTCATTACAGAAGCTGCCATAGTCACTTCATTTCCTGATAGAAACCTAAGTTATATCATAAGTTATTTATTCCCTTTTTTGTAAATAATAGTAAATGGTTCTTCTGCTAGACAATTCAGATTATTGCTCACAAGGGGCATCAAWTTATGGATGCACTAAAGTGCAGCAGGAAAAAAATACCTACCACCTTAGAGCTTATGRTATGTCCAAAAATATTGGAAATTTTAGTAGGCTGTGATAGACTTTGCCATTGTGAGTGACTTTCACAACTCACTGTGCAACAAATGRTTTAACCATTGCCAATCTGTTCTTGGGAATCAAAGGCATTAATTAAAATGCACTTTCCTGATATTTGCAATGCCATCCCTCCCATAAGCAGACATGCAGGGAGAAGAAACCCCGCTTCAGTGTGAACTTCAGCAAGCAGGGTGAGAAGTAGTTTGAGAAGCTTTTGAAATAACCTTGAAAAAAAGTCACAGAAACATTTCTGCAGCTTTAGGGTGGTGCCTTGAAGATATAAAATAGGCTGTGGAACTATGAAGGTGTTATTTAAGTCAACAAACATTTTATTTTCCTCATGCTTCTGTTTCCAGCTTTCCTTTTCTTCATCCAGTTTTAATTTAACCTTTATGACTTGAGTAAGAATATTTATGTGAAACTGAAACCCCAGCCTCTGTTGAGAGGATACATCCTGATCCACACACAGAGTTCTTAGCAGTTTTAAATGTGGCATGGAACAAAAACAATCCCAGAGGWTCTCTTCTGTGCACATACAATAAAAAGTGCAAACCACTCTATAAAATCATACATAAACTTTATTTCCTACCTGTCTAACTGCACTGCGACATGATATACTTTACATTAGCTATTATTTCTGCAAATTCTCATTTTCTCTGGCAAATGATGCATGAAAGTGAGAATCACCACAGCTTAATGGAATGAGCCTCTTATCAGTGCTATAYATCAAAGGCATCCCTCTCTAACACCTAAGGACAGAGGGATCACACGTTCTAAAACAATTTCACTTGAATTCACAATAGGTCACTGGGTTTGAGGTGCTGCTGTTTATTTTTATTTGTTTATTGTGCTGTTATTTGCACTTTACAGCCTTAAGTGAGCTGGAGGTCAGCAGGGGGTTACAGATAAGGAACGAGGTCAAGAGGGACTCTTAAAGAAGCACTAGATTTGTCTCTACAGCTCAGGTTTGGAAAAGAAAAAAAGCATGTTTGAAATAATTTGTATAATAATATCAATGGTTGGTGTAACAGCATTGACACAATATGAATAATATGATAATTAATAATTGATAAAGTAGCCAAAATGAGGCTGAAAATAGTATTTTATATCCATGGCTGTTGTCACATAGGCTATGCCCAAAGAACAGCAACACAGGTTTGGGGTAAACAACAAGGAGTGATGAGGCAGGAGAGGGAAAGAGAAAGAGAATTCAAGTCCATGACTACCTTGACTTGGGCTGATGTCCTGTGCATCTCTGCTGAGCCTGGGGTAGCAGTGTGTTGTTATCTGCAAGGCAGGCAGCATGATCCAAGTGCCATCCTGGAACAGAGGCYAACAGATGGATGGGGGGTTGTGTCTTTCATCAATGGGAGTAATAAAAAGATATTCCCAATTTATCYCTTGTAGAGGGCAGAGGGAAGTCCAGGGCTGTGTAAAAGGTTGCAAACAGCACAGTAAGAATTAATTCAGAAAACTTCATATATGTCCTCTTTTTGCGTATTGTTGAAAGCCAAACTTCAGCTGTCATTTTCTTTAATCATACCAGGCTTATGATTGGTAGATTAAAGTGGGAGAAAGTGAGTCTGGCAAAGTGTTCAGCTGGCTGTCTGCTCTTACTTCCCTTTTCAAAGTCCCACTTCCACTACAAAGCTGCATCTTAGCTAGATCTTCTAGCTCTATGGAGATACAGCTTATACAAAAACTCTGCTTCATCTTCTCAGCTGCACCCTCTTTTGGATTCAGTCAAGTGGTGTTTGATTCTGTTTTCATGGGAAGATGTTTGTTATTATATTGACCTTCATATTACTCATACTTTATAGGATGTGCTTCTTGTCTTGAGAAAAGTGCTGGGCTACAGAAATTTGGACTTCAATCTATTTTTTTTTTTGTCATTTCTTGGTTGTTCTGTGGCATTGCATTTATCTGGGATGATTTTCTCTGTCTTAGTAAATTCCAGCAGCATCCAGATGAATCTAAGAACTAGTGAATTATTTCAGTGACACCTGACAAAGTTTGAAAAAGCTAATAAATATTTGCATGTCTAAGAAGCTGGACAAACAGATTTCARAAAGTTTCTGCCCTTGCAGCAAAACAGTCCTTTAACACTGTACTGTGAGTATTCAGCTCACAGGTGAAGCAGCGTGAGCAAGAATGGGACACAGATGGAAAAGTGCTGACAGAGGCAGCTCTACAACTTCCTAGGTATGAAGGGACAGTACAGCTGGAGGCACAGAACTGGTGTTAATTCCTTTTTTCCTTCATGAGGCCATGAAGGTTTTATTTTTCTAACCCTTTATTCTCAGTTCAAAGAACATTTGACAAGGGCTGAACCAATCTTTTTAGTGTGATTTACAGAATCAGGTAATGAATCTTTAAACCTGGTGATATAAATAATCTCTTCCAAGTGTCATGAATTGCTGAATATTCTATTATTTTCCATTTTCTATTATTTGAAAAGTTCTGAAGCAGAGAGCAAAACCAGCACTATATGATGAMTGCTATCAATGACACAACACTAAATCAGCACTTGATCCTATAGGTTACATGTGACTTTGGACACTAAGCAAAGAGGATCTGTAAACTGCAAATTCAATAATAGTGCAGCCAGATTAACAAAAAGGGATCACAGATATTAGTAGTAATCTCCTTTCAAATGCCCTACAGGACCTGCTGCCTCTGCAGGCAAGGTTGCCGTACCAATTCAAGGATAAAAAGTGAGAACGCTGGAATGAGTGAAAGAACTAGTGCAGAAACCATGGGGGACTGGTCAAAACCACCAGTCAGTCCACTGCAYTAAACAGGAAAAAACCAGATATTTTTGGGAAAGGTGCAGAACTACTCCATCCTCATCAGTATCTTAGCAAAATCCATGCTTGTCTCAATAGCTCATTACGATGTCATCACTGCAGGGAGAGCATAACTCTATAATCAACCCAATTGTTCAAAGCCAATACTGCTCACACTCCATTTCCTTACTTGTGCAGCTCTAACTCCAAGGATTTTACACTGATAATGAGATCAGAGTCTCACTTCCTGAAAAAAAMCAAACCAAAAAACAACAAAGTGATGAAAGCCATAAAACACAGTTTAAGGGGYACCAAATTACAGCCACAAATCTGTTGAATTAGGAAAGAGAGCAGAAAATGAAGCCCATGTTTCATGGAGGATGTTGAGCTGCCTTTCACTGTCAACAGGTAACAGTCTGTTTTATTCTGGTTCACCTGTCTTTTCAGGAACCACACACCTGGATCAGCTTCTCAATGCAAGTTATCAACATTAGCTGGTAAACAAAGAATAATGAACACATTTTTAAAAGACAAAGAGCATCCTAGTTGACATCCCAATTTCAGAAAAAAGAGTAAACCTCTGCCATGYTTCTCACCACTGACAATGACAGGAGTCAAGAGAACAAGTCTGAATGTGAACAAATGTATCTATGACATTTTCTGAAATAGATCCCATCCCTTCCCAGCCCTATCTCCACTGATGACTTATTCATGCTCCTTCCTCTCATTATGGTCAGCATTCTTCTCCATTGTGACCACATAATTAACACTTTTTATTTGTACTGTAACAGAATGTGTGCAGTTGGGTATAAACAGAAATGCTCTAAAATGTTAAAATCTGTTTTCTACCCTTTATATAACRTCAAATAACAGCTTAATTCCATATAATGTAGTGATACTCAGAAATAAACAACAATGTCCACAGAGATGTTGATTTGCATTAATAGCACTGAAGTATGAGTTACATTGCTGTGTGCAAGGCACAGGGCTGATTTGAACTGAAAACAGGTAGGTTATAGAGGAGCTTTGTTTTGTTTATCAACAGRATAATTTGTGGGAGGAGGGGGAGACCAGAAGGAATCTGCACATCTATTTTGCATAATAAACATACGTGATCAGAAAAATTCTGTGGAATTCAAGTAACAAACCASTCATCAAAAACCTTACAGGAGAATAAGCCTAAGGTCAGTTTTTTTTCCTAGGTAAAAAGGAAAAAAATTTTTTGTAGGTGACAAAAGAATGCTATGCATTAAACAAAACTTTTGTTTGAAAATGCATCACAAGCCCTTGGGATTGAGTTAGATTTGAGCTAACTAGACATCGCCCAGTCCACCAAGAGCCCCTGTGCCAATGGGACTCCAGATGCTCCAGCAGCCTAATCCTGGTTGTTAGTTTGAATTCCATCTCTGCCAGCTGCATCATTACCAGACAATTGCCACATATGCCCTGTAGAATACCTGTAACCCCTCATTTTCACTTCTGCACTTTTCAATTTACTTCCCCATCCCTACTATCAGCTACCTTTTTGCTCCCTTTTCCACCTTTTTATCCACTCCACCTCCTAATTTCTAATCAGCTTCTGCCTCTGGTAAAGGCCACTAGAAACTCTTGATCCTCCATCAGATTACAAATCTCTTTCCAAAATTTCAGTCGAATACCCCAGGACTGTGTGTGCTCCTGCCTGGCTGGAAGTACACCTGAGGGAAGGCGTGTACCTGCTCTCACAGGGGGGCTGCCACATTCCACTTGTAACTCCAACAGAAAAATGTGCAAATCAATAGTTTCAAGGAGATGTGAATCTTCCTGTCAGGAGCTTCTCCTCAGCTGTGCCCAGGTCTCTGTCTGCTTCTAACCAAAGCCTTTTATCCTCCTGCCTTGCTCCAGGCATGCAGACAGTGCATCTATCCMAAATCCAGAAATAAGGAGTATGGATAGAAAGCTGCTGTTCCTTTCCCTGACTCACTGCAGTTACCAAGCACTGACTATAAGAATTTTAAAAATACAGAGGTTTTCTTTTTCTCTATCCCTCTGATTTCAGTAGGTATTTGTCAGGTGTTCAAGGATGCACAGGGCATTAGTGTCAATTAACCAGGTTGAAAACCAGTTACAGGCTCATCACCTGAGCTGATCCCAATCTTGCTGTGAATCAAAACAAACAAACAATAAATAAATCTCAAGAGAGAGGATTTCCCTTGCTTTACACTGGAGGATTTGGTCTCAAGCTCTCAGTGCCCCACTGGTATCACAGTGTGTGATCACTCCATGCCCATGCACAGAGATYAGCAAACACGAGGGTTTGTGTCACCTCACAGAAACATAAACTGGCATTTGGGATGGAGGGTCAATGCTGCAGCCAGGGCATCTGTGACAAACCTTCAGCTACCCTGACTTCAGGGCACAGGGTGGTGAGAAAATAATTCGGAGTGGGAACAATGGTTGGCACCAGAAAAAAGAAAAGACACTTTAATAACAGATAAAAGAAGACAGGGRCAGTGCCCCAAACCTGTGTGCAATATCCAGAACTCTGTGGGGTAACCAACTGAAGACCAGAACAACAGAGGGCACAGCTATGTGTATAACCCTAGGGGAGGGACATTCCACCAACATAACCCTGTAAGGAACACAACTGGCCAACAGGGGAACAGAACTTAGGCTAATTAMCAGAACAACCTTAGGCTCTTCTGGGTACAGGTTTCTGACTCGACCTAAGTTAAAGGGAGGATCCCATGGCCTTGGATTTATCCCTGACTCTGGGAGCAGGAGCTGGCTGGCCTTGGGCCCCCCAGCCCAGCTCCCCCAGGTGAGTGGGCAGTGAAGCTGAAGGACAGCAGGGTGAGAGCACCAGAACAACTCAGGACAGCAGGAGGAACAGAAAGCAGCTCACTCTCAGGGGTGCTGCTCACTCGTGCCCCTCTGCTGCCCCTTTGTCATCCTCTCCCTGACTGCCTCCTGCCAGCTTCATTACTTGCATCTGTCATTATCACTATCACTCTTCTACCCCAAAATCATCTCTGCATTATCTGAATATGAGAAAGATCTACTTTCCTCCTAATGAGTGACCTGAGTGTGGATCACCCCTGGCTGGAYTAGAAAGTGGAATGTACTGTTAGTACTGACAGGAGAGAGCTTTCTGGGGTCACTGACCTATCAAATAAAGCATGAYACGACTTAATTTTTATTCCTAAGTGTACCAACATGAATGTCTGGTAAGCCAGGACAATAATTAATAATATCTGTAAACAATATTATTTGTTTTGATTACATTCATAACACTGAACCATACTGATGGAATTGCCAAAGTAAACAAGTTTTTTTCCTTACTCTTCCTCCATGTTCATATAGCCCTGATTTCTTCAGCTGCTGACATTTTATAAATGTCATAGTTTATGAGGAAATAATAAAACCCCAGGTAACACCACACAACACCATGACCTTTAGCTGAGGGATTGCTCGAAGTTCTTTAGTAAGCCCAGTAAAGAAATTTGGAGGTGAAAATTCAGGTTCTAGGAAGTAATTGAAGACTTCAAAGGTCACGAATTTTCTATCTGTGAGTCAGACTCAGAAATATCATTCCTTCTCTAACCTGATGCTTGGAATTTTATTTTCCTAATGACCTACTTTAGCAACAAATGATAAACAGCTTAGACTGAAAATGTGGCAATTTTCATTATTATTTGGAAGTGAATTTGTTTATAGTGACAGTCTAGTCAAACCTAAAGGCATTGCCACTATTAGAATTTTTGCCTAGGAAGTAGATTTTGTGAATATTTCCACAACAGTATTTCTGGTAGATTCTCTTAACAGGTACACATTGGAATTTAATGAACCATTCCCAAAACAMMCTTAGAGAAAAATGGATTTTGCTGRTATTTAGAAAAGATTATCAGAATCACTTGGAAGACATTTGAATTCTATCATAACTTCAATAGGTGTTTTGACATTTGAAGGTGTTATCATAACTTATCTGTCATGAAATTTGAGGAAGAATGCTCCTCTAGAAAGAAATCTCTTCCCATGAGCCCATGCATRTGTATCCCAGCAGAATTACACAGATTTTTAATCCCCAGACTTTCCCAGAACTGAGGAGAGTGCACCGGTTTAGTTTATACTGCCTAGAAAATGGAATTTGACCCAGAACATCAAACTCTTCAGATTTGCACCACTAAAGCAGTTCCATCTAAAGCTGCATGAAACGTGAATCCACAATAACCAGTAGAACTAAAAATCAGCTGAACAGTTAATACTTAGCCAACAAATCACTATGGGTAGAAAAAAGAGAAATAGAGATTAGCATATTGTATATAGGTACTTGATAAAGTAGGTCAAGGCAGTGCAGACTTAAAATAACTGCAGTGATAGTGCCACAAAGGCARGAATAGCCACAGTTTTTCTGTGTGCTACTTTTGAAATCAAAGCAGGAAGAACCAGCCATCCTCTGAGAAGCTGGGGGAATGGAAACTTTGTTATGGGTAGTACAWGAGACAYTGGGCAACTTSYTCCAAAATRAAGCAYTACTAATCCCAGAAAAGGCAGAGAAGATACCCAAYGTAAAAGAGATCTGTTTGTTGCAATGACATAAAATTTTATAGAGATTGGTGACACTGGAAAAAGTGACTGACAGGTCACTGTTACAGGACAGCTCTAATTTTGTTCAAATGGTCTTAAACCCACAACTTGTGCTTTAATACTCCAGGGATGAGRAAACAGAAATGATATCTTTGGGATAGAACAGGAAGTGTGAAACACACTCAGAACTTGTCCTGGACAATCACTTCAGTGTGAGGTCGTGTGAGAGTTGTGGTTTAAGTCACTGAGTTTCTGCATACAAATACAAAAAGAGGTATTTTCTTG
The DNA here is from genome assembly GCA_902810485.1 of Alauda arvensis. Lineage (NCBI taxonomy): Eukaryota > Metazoa > Chordata > Aves > Passeriformes > Alaudidae > Alauda > Alauda arvensis. Next base: position 124,634 of record CADDXX010000489.1, read on the forward strand.
CCTGGATGCACAGCTCCTTCTTACTCCAGTCATGACTCCAATAGATTAACTCCTCACTTTCAGAATAAAGGGGCAATACAGAACATAGAACAAGAAAATAATTCACACTTGCCTCAGCCTAAGGTTTGAACGACTTCACTCAGCTCCTAAAGCATCTTGATCACAATTCAAAAGATCCCAACAACTGACAAGTGGTGAAGTGAGTTGTGTGATCAAAGCCTGAAGCCAGCACTTTGTTGCAGAGTCTGCCATCTGTTCCTTACTGTCACACAAGGAACACACACACTTGCTGCTGGTGAGGATTGTGACACTACGGGCACACACACTGAGGAGCACTACTGTAATAGTGAGCATTTGGTAAGAGACAAGGAAGCATTTGAGCAGTTTGCCATTTATAGCTCCAATGAGCCATAAATGTTAATGTGGTGTGAGCACTGGGGGTCCCTGAACTCTCAAAGCTGTGCTGCATTTAGGTAAGAACTGGGAAGTCAGTTCTAAAATAAATATTAAAAAACATCAAAAGTCATTTTAGCACATGGAGAAACATCTCAGTAGTAGGACACTTGGTAACTCCAGAGAGAATTGTCAGTGCTTTGGTGAATTAATGCATCCTGCAAATATTGCAAATAAAGGGAACCATTCCCTCACTACACCTGTCCCTGAATTGTAGTGGTGCCATTTTGTAACATTATCACAAACCACTACAAAGCCATCAAACTTACCAGCTCCTTGTGTCATGCACTATCATCTCCTAATGCCTCAACTGTAGGAAGAAATTTCTGTAAAATCCCTCACTATGCTAAAAATTCCTCTTCTCAGTCCTTCTTCATTCACATTTTATGAGTGTCCCTTTTTTGCAGCTCACACGTCCAAATTTATCAAGTCTAGTTGCATTTTTTGTCCAAAGCCACAGCTAGTACTTGGAAATCTCCTGCGTGTCACTGCTGCTTGGATCTATCACTACATCTCAGWCCTCCACTACCTACATTTATAATGGATTTCAGAATAAAAGATTCATCAGAAAAAGAGTAGATGAAATCATAGATTTGCCTGTTAATAAGAGAACTCTTGCACTCATACAGAATAATTTCAGGGAAAAGCATATTTTATACCCAGATATAACTATCTCTTCCTTGGATCTTGARAAAGAAATTTGCTATTATAGTTAACTACTTTAGATGTAAAATTACAATTATGATTGCACAATAAACAGCATTACTACTGATAAATAACACAGGCTATGCCAATGTAAAAAATGCCTTTTTTTTTAAGCTCAACATGCAATGACTATGAAAGACAGCATAAGATTGATCTCTACAGATTTTGCAGCGTGACTCATTTATAATAACCTTTAATGCTCTCCAACAAAAATCTGCTAAAAATTATTCTGTCATAGAAAATATTTTAAATACGCTTTGCACATCTAACACCAATTTATAAACTCATTTATTTCTACAGTTGTATTTTGCACTTGTATTGCACACCTCAAAAAAAATAAATCTGGGGTGACCACAGACACTGCCAACGTCCAGACCATGTCAGGGTTGTGACTGAACACAAAAACCGCTGGGCATTGCAGAGCAGACTTCCTATGCAGAGCAGCATGTGGAAAGTATTAATTAGAAGTTATTAGGAGCCTAATCTGGGGGTCATTTGGGAGAGGTCAGATGAAACCATTTCAAAGAGGAAACAGAATATGAATGCCTCTCTGCTTCCCTCTTCCATCATTAAGCACTCATTACAAGACATGATTAAGCAAAGTGTTTGAAATCCTGCAATGAGTTGCCTCAGTCTGTGCAGCAGCTGGGTAAAGATCCTTCTGCASTAGATTGAGCCATCTAATGAGATGGCCTGATAAAGATTTCAAGCAGAAGGAATTGTGTTCTTCAAAAAATCCTCAGAGACTGGATTTTAGTCTGTGTTCAGACTTTCTTCCCAAAAAAAANGAAAAGAAAAAGAGAAAACGATGAGTTCCTACACAAACCCATTCATCCCTGAAGGAAATTAGCTTTGTAAGGGGCAGGGGTCAGGAAACTGGAATTCTCCATTCAAGATTCACTAGGAAGGGAATCTGTTCAAGGTATTTCATCATAGCTGTGGCAAGAACAAGGGGGAAAATATACCTKGTTCTCATTCTGGAGGAGTACCATGTACTTGTTCAGATACAACATTGAAGGGAATTAAAAACAACAACCACTTAAACTATCTGCTCAAAACAAAGTTTCTTTTTGTAATATTGTAAGGGTTTTGAAACACTTTATAATAAAAATATTGTAAATAACTGACATTAAAAGTTTTATTTAAAAAACATTAAATGTAAAGTTTTAAAAGCTAAAACAGTGATTTTGGATTTCTTCCCATGCTCCTCCAACTAGGACAAAAATAYCTGAGCATTCAGCTCTATAAATACTCACCAATACAAACCTATGGGTAAAAGGTATTCCAGGAGCAGACACTCTCCTGGCACATAACTTCATTCTCAGCTTACTCATAATTTATGAAGGAAAGAGCTTTCACTGTCTCCCAAATGCAGCAGCCACTTCAGTACACATCATTTTGTCTGAAACACTGGAATTACTCAGTCTTGGGTGCWCCACTGAAACAGCCATTGCTGCTCAATGTTAGCAACAATTATTTTTGGAATGACATTCAGAGATAAACCAAAAAGATATAAAAGTCCCAAATCAATATAAAGATTTCAGAAAAGCTTGGTTAAGAGTTTCTAATTGCTGGCAGCAGCAAGCTTTTTTTTTTTTTTTTCCTGGAGAAGCAGCTTTATCACAATCACCTTAAGAGCTRTACCCCATCTTCCTGTCCAAATGATAATTCACATTTCCAGATTTCTCCTCAGAGCTGTTTGCAGAACAAGAATTTCACTTGACTAAGATTCTGGGGATTTAAAATATGGTTTTGCTCTGATTCCAAAAGGAAACAATATAAACTCCATAAAGGAAATACATTTAGCCAAAGACAATTTGTCTTGCTCCAWGCAGATGATTTTTAAACTTTGTATATGGTATTTTAACACCAAATATATCCTATATATAATATTATTTATAGGATATACTATATCTAGAACTATATATAGGAAGTATATAGTAGTGGTGTTATATGYTAAAACAAAATAAAAATTAAAACTTGTTCTAAAAAATGTTATACTGTTTGCAACATGTTTTAACATAGAATAATGAAGGTTTCCAGGCCCTTTTCCTATTTACAGATGTTTATTTTTCCTTGAAAGACAATTTTAAGAATAAACTAGTGCTTTTAATTGAGGATTTAGATTTAATTAGAGCAGAAATAGCTGCGATGCATTTCCTTCCTGCCTCAGTGGGGTTGGTGCAGTGAAGTGTCCAGTTCAGGGTGCCCTGCACAGCCACAGCCACAGCAGAAGTGCAGCTGTCCCCTGCCAGATTTCCCATGGGAAGCCTGGGTGTACCCTTCAAAAATAYCCCATTCTCTGCTGGCTGAACTCAGATGTCCTGCAAGAATTCCCAGGTRTGGGATCCCTGGAGAGGATTTCTCTTAGAGCAAGTCACAGAATCAGCCTGACAAGCTTTGTGGGGATAAAGTTGCTGTTAGTTCTTAAATATTCTGGAGCTATCACTGTGTGAATGTCAAAGCAAAGTGCAACAAGAAGAATGTTTGTCTATTCCWCACAATGCTGTTATTACATTGATTTCCCTCCCTCCCAATTTCCTGTGTTTTGGAAATCACTTAAGTCCTTCATGTTTCAAACATCACACTGCACACTCCTCTGACTGACAAGTCTSTCTCCCTCACAAAGTTCCTTGTTTGACTTAATACTGAAGTATGACCAGCACCAAAATACTGATAGTGGGAATGGCTTTTCAGTAAGATATCTTAATGCATTTAAAGCATCTTTAATGGTTTGTTATCAATATTTATATATATATATATCTCAACTAAATATCTATACTTCCCCATTCAAAAAGCATTTGGATTCTTGGACTTTTATTCAGGGACCATCAGGCACTGATGTACATACAACTTGTATTTACTGTGCTCCATCACCACTGAATATTGCTACACTTTTTATTTGCCAACTCAGTAGTCCAGAATAAAGGACTGTATGAAGCAGAGCCTGGTTCTGTGCAAAAGCACCAGCTCAAGCCCTTATCCAACACCACAGGGAAATAAAATGCATGTTCTGTGCAATAACACACTCATCTGTTTGCCTCAGAATTATACATGACAAAGGAATTATGAAAAGCTACAAATTTGGAGTTAAAAAAACAGCTCCCCGCCCTTTTTTTTTCCAAATGATGATTAGTCATCCCCCTTCTTCCAGGAACTGCTCACTAATTATGCAACCTGCCCATGAGAATATTCCAAAGTGCTCTCAGTGCCACACACCAAATCTTACACATTGCAGCAGTGTCCTCCTTCAGGTCTGTCTAAAGCTGGCCATGCATGCAGTGCCAACTGGAAAYCCAGCTTCATTATTTTAGTGCTTTGGTTTTGCTTAAGCCACTGGAACTTTGCTAGTATCAGTTTTTCTGCCTCTCAGGGTAAAACCTTTACACCAAAAGAGGATAAGATCCACCCTTGAAACAATAAATACTCCATAAATGAGGAAAACCTCTTCTTGCTKCACCAGCCTTCACATAAAGATTTATAATGGGCCACTAAAGAGAGTGTGACCAGAGTCTGTAAAGGTACAGCTCATAGCAGCTTTGAAACGTTTACTTCTTTATCCACAACAACCTGGAGACAGAGGATGCTGTGTTTCCATTCACAGGCTTCTGACAAAGATGAACACTTTAGTCCCAGGGTCACATTCTCTACTTCCACTGTTCTTCCTAGACAATTTTTTTTTCCCATTAAAATCCCTATTTCTACCTAGTACACTTCCATCTGTCCATATAACTTTCTTCACATGCCTGTCTACCCCTTCTCCAGAAATGCAAGCTGCTTTTTCATTCAGCTGCTGYACTGCACTTTGGGAATGTTCTCCATTCTGCCTAAAATGCCTTGGATTTGTGCACAGTGTTCTGTTATGCCATGAGGACAAGCCTGGATACCGTAGCACTGTCCCAAAGTGAATGATTAGGGCCATTTGGAACAGACCTCTCTGTGTGGCATCCTCCTGTCTGTCACACACCAGAAGCCATTTGCTGGGTAAAAGACAKAACCAACTGTACCAGGAATGGTTTGTTCCACCAGATTTCACCATGTGACAAGCCCTGTCAAAGTGAAGATCATTTTCAGTTATCAGGCAACACCTGTAATCTCAATAGTGATCAGGCACTCCAAAGAGAAKGGCTCATCAGTTACATCCTTGGAGTGAGAAGCAAATTCAGAATGGCYTTAAAAAGGTCCAGTTTTCCACTACTTGGGAGAAGGATTCCCCTCTATTTCAGAAGGACAATGAGTGCACTCCATAACCACTCATCTCAATTAGGAGAGGCACTCACTGCTTCAAAACCCCAACAATCTTATTTCTCCACAGAAAACAAGGCAAGTGTTCCATTAACCCCAGGAATTATAATCCTGTCATTGCTTTTATCTAGGGAGTTTAGGCTGTTTTATTTTATTATACATAAACTAACACATCACAGGTTTGACTGTGGTTGTATTGAGCAGACAGACACACATCTTCTTTCAGACAGATTAATGAGAGTTTTTATGAAGGARAGAGCTCATTTAGGAATTATATCTGAGGCTGCATTGCAAAGTCTTGTCTGTATGAGTACATTAAGGKTGATAAAATATTTAGAACTACTGTAATGAATCTATTCTTATCTCTAAAAGAAAAAGAGAGGGGGGCAATTCATGCAGTTAGTGCTTAACGGAAGAGGTTTATGTTTTAATGTGTACTGTTTTGTTAACCTCCCTCTGGTTAATTCATTACCTGTCACTGAAAAGGCCTCTCAYAACTCATGGTAAGAGATTTTCTCCTGTGAGCCAGGCCCAATAATTAACAGATGAGCTGCCCTGGGCTGATACTACCACTACTACCAGTACCAGCCATGCTTCTCTGTGTCTTCTGCTACACACTCCAGGTCTTACAGGGCCAGCCAAGTGTTAACCCTTCATTTTACAGAAAAAGCAAAAATAAAGTGGGAAAACTGCAGATAAAGCAGTGCAAACACTCTGCAAAACTGCAGGTAAAATAATAGAGCACACTGACTTAAATAAAAAGGTTTTTCATTAGCGCTGGTAAAAATACGAGGGTTTTTTCACTAGCTTCAGTGAGAGTGCTTTTATTCTCAAGCAGATTTTACTGGAAAAATTTCTGCCAAATTCACCTCTATTTTAACTGAGAGAGACTGGAAAAAGCAGTTCCTTTTCCTCTCATTTAGCTTATTCTCTCCCAACAATGTTTTCTGGTGTTTAAAAATCATACTTTTAAAAACTGACACTATATTTATTCCCTATTTTTATTAATTTTCACTGATGAAGCATGATACACTGGATTTTCTATCCAAATATTGCTGGATTCTCTTCTATGAAGAGAACTGCTGGATTCTTTTCTATGTGACAGAAATGTCTTAATGGCAATGAAAACCATATTTTTTCACATTAGAGTAAAGCATGCTGTATCATTAAAGCAAGGGACTGAGAGTTCAATGATCAAGGTCATCGAGCAGCTGTGGGCAAATCACTCAGAGCAGCCTTCCCCAGGTCATTCCATCAGAAGCCAATTTAGATTTCACACAGGCAACACCCATGAAAATCAGGTCAATCATCTGCAGAGCCCCTATCCCAGCTTATCATACATGCTCTGTGAGATAAAGCCAATCTCTGTGACACTGTGTCTCCCTAGCTAAGATTAAACGTTTTTTGAGTCTTTCACAAATGTATYTAATATGGGTTAACTAATTAATTAATGCACAACTATTACTAAGTTATCAAACCTCTTAAAGATCCATGGATGAAAGCTGCTAATGAAACTCTGTCCTTAAGAAACGTGCAGTTGTTGGAAGCAGTTCTAATGAGGTTCTAATGAGGTCCCAACAACATCCCTCACTYCTCACTGGGTGTAACAATGCATTGGGATTGGACAAAGAATGGTGACCGGTATTTCTCCTTTCATGATTACAAGGGTGAAAATGTACTGCTCATCCTGTTGCAAACTGTGACACTGAATGGCTGACAACTGCATTTCTGTGTGAAAGAAGGCACTAAAGGTTCAGAAAGATCAGAGAAGAAGCTGATTTAGAGTGTAACATTATCCTCTGACCTACTACATATAATGAGTAATGTGTTCTAAAATTAGAGAGCATGTCCAGGCAGGATGTGGAAAGGTTATGTCTGAATGATGMAGCATTATTAATTGCTGACTATTCGAGGCAGATTCCAACAGAAAGACACTTCCTGTATCTTAGAAGATACTTTGTTTTAAAGATCTTAAAAGCTCTTTGTCTCCCACTTTCTACAAATATGCAGCTAATAGAGAAAAGTATTTTTTATCACTTTGTTGAAGAGTCATGGGACTTTATCTATCTTTTTAAAAAAAACAGCTAAAACTAGCTGCTGTCACATAAAGTCTGGGTTTTGCAAGTTTAAAATTCCAAGTTGAACATTGTAGGTCCCCCCATTTACATGCAGTACTCCTCATTTAGCAAGCAGASACCTTATCAGTGCCCTAGAGATCAATTTGGCCTCAAGCAGGCTGTGCTCAGAAGTTATCAGTGCAATCATGGCTAATTATTTTACAAGTACCTACAAAACTGAAGAATATCCAGGTTAAATCACATCAAAGAYARTGACCTTGACCAGAACTTTAGAAGTGCAGCTCACACTGGAAAGCCTTTGATGCACAGGCTGAAGGAAACTCCAGTTCMCTTTTTTCYCCAGCWGAGCCAACACAGCAGAGAAGTCATYCCTCACTTMTGTTATCAAACAACAACTTGAAAARTGTTAGGCTTGGAAAACAAATRCAAAAGTTRCAGCAGCTTCTCAGAAGTATTTTTTGAACRCTAACCAGTGCCTAACATCACAACACATTAAATGAGAKCTCTTCTCCCTATTTCCTCTTACACCAGATAYTTGCAAGAGCAGCACTTAGAAATTTTGTAAACTCTTTTTACTTTGGAATCAAACCCCCAAACTTKCTGTCAAACCAACTCAGTAGTATAAAAAGACTCTCCACAGCTAAAAGCTGTGTGRTATATTTAGCACATCATGAGGATACAGTGTTAATTGTTTATAGCAGTGGAGATGATTTTGCTGTTTCCTTTCCTGATGGCCACTTCCACACACAAAATTCATCATGCATTATGTAAAACTGTGTTCAATAAAGCCTTTTTAATCAGCTTTTTCCTTAATGTGCATTGGACACAGTTAAAGTGAAACCTGCAAACTAGAGTCACATCCTTAGTTATGTTTCCATATAATTGGTTCAAATGCCATATAAAATCAGAAACTACAGAAATGAAAGAAAATTATTCTTCCAGGTTGAGGTAGGTCAGCTCTGTCCCAGCTGAGCCATCATGCAAATAATATTTGAGGATCCTTCCATGAGAAGTGTTACAACATGTAAGGATTTTTTTCCCATACTGGATCATGCAGTATTAGTTATTATTTCTGTAATTTACCACATTATATAATGCAGTATTGGAAACCACCAATGAGACAAGGGAAAATATGTCACTGTTTCRTGATCCTTTAGCTGAGATGGTGGACTGGGTTCTCTGATAATTAACTGTGTGATCTTGTTTTAAAAGACAGATGAATGGAAACAGAACCCTGACAAAAACACCCATAGGAAAAAAAGGAGCTGAGAAGGAAACACCATAAAGTAACAACTTACATCTGCAAATCAAAGGCATCACTAACACTTCAGCATCTAAACAGGCAAGAGCTTCAGAACCTGCCATCCTCTKCAAATCCCAGCAAGCAAGGGACTAAAGCACTTCTGTACATCAGAACAGAGATAGCTTYTAAAAATTAACATGGAAATGAGTAATGCAGAGGAGTGCCTGCTAGCCTTGGGAGCACAGAGCATAAATGACAGCAGAATGAAGACTGGGTTTTGTAGTAATATAATTTAGTACATAGTAGTATCTGAGTTAGGCTTAGCTTTTCTTTCTTCATAGCTGCATCTCTGGATTGCTTCAAAAACAAACAAACAACAAAAACCCCACCCAAAAAGCCCAGAGGGGGAAAAAAGCCAAACCAAAACAAAGACCCCAGCCCAACCAACCAAAAACCCAAACTCACAAAACAAACAAACAAACACCACAAACTGCTCCAGGAAGGAACTGGTCAGATAGAAAAGACAGACTGATGGTAATACTGAAAATCCTGTGATGTGGAGTGCCATAGTGTAGGAATTGCTATTTTCATTCTGGAGTGCAAACAAACTTTAGACTGCATGTCACTGAATACTGGGGTTTTAGACCCAGGGCCACATAACTGCCCAGCTGAGCACTTGCAAACTTACAAAACCCCTGGTGAAATAAAACAAGTGCAATTTCTTTGGATCCTTCACAATTCACTGAGGATTCTTCATGCTGTGCTACAAAATTTAGGGYTGAAAGCACATGAGATCCATGTAAGAAGAAACTGATTAATATTAAACAACAAGAACCTTAATTTTCATATCTTTAGCTAAAGAATGTTTTAAAATGGTGATTGAAAACCCAAGTCCATAAATCTGGATTCAGAACAATAAGTCTCCTAGCAATGATCTACAGATAATTGAAAAAATTTCTCATCAGTTTCAACAAACTGTAAATCAGGCTTGAGTGTATTTGTGGATATATAAACTCCTTTATATGTATTTCCATAGATATGCATCTTTTTTATCTGTATTTTTATGCATTCAGAAGATGAAAGAGGTGGGAAAAGCTACTTTCTGGATTTTTTTCCCATTCATTGTCTCTCCCTTGCTAATCAGTTYCCAGTGATCTGACTGTGAAAATATCACCTTGTTTTTCACCAGTGAGATTTGATTTCTGAATACAGCATCACAGGCCTGGAGAGGGTAGGGAAAACCAACTGAATCACCAGTGCTGAATGCAAAACATCTCAGACATGCCAGGTCCTAATAAAGACCCGCAGCCTTAAAAGGAAGGGAGGATTCTTTTGCCTTTCACAAGTTCTTTCATTAATTAAACACTCAACCTAACGGGTCACACAACTCTAGAGGTGACCTTTTTTCCAAGCCTACTGCCTGATTTACATTCAGAAAACACAGAAAATAGTATTTTTGCTTAGGAGTTCACAAAGCTCTTGGCATAATGGGAATACAAAAGCAAAACGCATGCTCCTTCCCTGAGCACTGGCCTTTGCATAACGTGTTTTACATATTAAGCAATACTGACAAGGAGATATTTTTCATCTCCCCACAAAACACAGGCTGGTGTTYCCAGCTGCCCTATGAGCAGCCTTTCCCTGAGCAGTTCCAGTAGCATTATTGGAATTCCACATGCATAGGTGGCTATAATTCAGATCAGCTGATTAGAGGCTGTTTTTTAGGTGCTGGTATGAAATCCTCCCAATTAAAAAAAACTAAAAACAAGTCCTACCTTGAAAAGCTGAAAAATTAGGTCCAGCTAAGCAATAAAAATCTAATTGAGCAAGAACTGAGGAAGATAAAGGCTACCATGAAAATCAGTTAGCACCTTGTTTTTAATGTAGAAATTCAGCTCTGCTTTGATTAGGCATTCAAACAGCTCTGATGGCCTGCTGACATTTCTAAACTAACTGGAAAATAGAAAAGATGGGAGCAATATGATTGYAGTTTAAAGCATAACTTCCTAAAGCCCACCTCGTGCAGTTATTTTTTGGTTTGTTGTTTTAGCTTGGTTTTTTGTTTTGTTTTGGCCTGTAAGAAACATTTTATGAATAGAATTGATTACTTTAGAAATATGCCACTAATGGCATTTTAATTACATTTATAGCATAGAACACAGCTAATTAAAGATGGCAAAAAATTGATTTTTACCAGTGCTATCTTTATACAGCAACAGATAACTGCAACTTCACTAAGATGTAATTTTAATTTACTACTGTCCATTTTATCAAGCACAGGATAATTCTGTGAGATGTGATTTCCACTGCAGTTTCTGCTGTGTACAATAAACCTGCTGTTACTGAGAAGATAAACTACATGCAGCCTCACCAGCTGGAAGACACCTCAATCTTTGCCCCTAAATCTTTACATTTTGCCAAATGTATTTTGTAACTTTATTAGTGGCAGGCAGCGTAATTCTGCTGCATCCAACACAACCAAACAGTCTGAACACAGCATCTTCAAATAATGCTTTCTTTTCAAAGACTTGCTATGAACTCCATCTCATCTAGTTCAGAACAAGGGAAGACTTTTCAGCAGTCCACCTGAGATTGGAGGAGCGTGGAAATGAGGTATCAGCAGGAAAATCAAGTGGTTTCTGGATTTTCTCTGTGTACAATGCGATGAAGCAGCACATCTGTTACATTAAAAACAAAGTAAGGCAAAGATCCAACTCATCAGCACACACAGCAGCCTTGCTGTAACAGGGGGGTGAGGCTGTTATTGATGAAGCAATTTGTTTCTAAGGACACATGTGAGTTTGCATTTCAGAGATAGCASCATTTAATAACAACTGGATCTCCCCACAAGTCACTGAACATAATTCTGTCATCTTTATCAACAGGGGTGTAATGTTGTCATGTTCCAGTTCCAAGGAATAGAACATTAACTTATTATWACCAAATAGTCTACATCAAGTTAATTAGACCTAATAGCTGAGTTAAGTGGTAGCACTYAGTATTTATGGCATCATGCACTAACACTGGAATTCTGCAGGCTCTTCATTTGCCTGCAAATGCTCTGTTTGGGATACTCGGGGATTTTCTGCTTTACTGCTTAGAGGTGAATCAGAGTTTCCTCAGCCCTCAATGTGTTTAGGCAGTTCTGAGGAAGCTGTTTGCCCTCCCTCACATGGCCYACAGCTGTCAAAGGCCAGGGTGTGTACAATGACAGCATTTGCCATCTGTGAGCTCGTTAACCCCAGTCCAGCACACTGATAATCCATCACTTTCTGAGGGATCACACGAGGCTCTCCAGCCAGGCATTCCCAGCAGTGCAGCTCAAATTGCCCTGCAGGAAATCAGGCTTTTCTGCATAGCACAAAGGACACAGAAGGAAAGCAGCAGCTTTTCCTTTAGCATTTGTCACCTCTAAGGACTTAAGCCAATGCTTAAGCATTTCATTARGAAATGAAATAACCAAGTCTGGTATTGCCTGTTCTCAGGCTACACAGAAGCATTGTTTTTTTAAAAAAGGGAAGAAAAGAAAGCTCAATACAGTAAGAGGACACAGAAYTGGAGAATGGTTGAGCAGGGTCACCTGGAGCAGGTTTCATGCTCAATCTCACATGCTTTACAGATGACAAAGCATCAATCCTGCAAGCCCCAACACCTGTAAGCCTGCTGAAGACTTTAGATCTTGACAGTACATTTTACCTAAGTTCATCTCACCCAACTGCTTCCTGAATGAGATAATTTCATAACTCAGGCAAACACAGAACAACATGCTAAAAGCAAACCCATACACTGCTTCACTAGGATGAGCAAGAACCAGTTAATGGCACAGCTCCCAAATGTCACCTTTCTGTATTTTAGCTGGCTTTGTAAGAATGTTGGTTTTTTCTGAGTAGAGGTGAAGGGTCAGCTTTGCTATGCTCCATGTAAGCACCAAAGAATAAAATGTTCAAGTATGAACACATTTCTGATAATCAGTGAGCACTTGGAGGCTACAGAAGATGTGTCTAAAGCAACACTGGCTGAGGTGAGGGGGGAATGAATTCCACCTAAAATCAGAAGCTCTGGGGACCTGAAATTCAGCATTGCAACTTTTTACCCCTCACTGCAGCCAAGGACTGACCTAAGGCCAGTGTTATGCAGTTAGGCCTAAGAATTTACACCCTGTGGATGTCAAAACCTCAGAGAAGCAGCAGCCAAAGGCTCAGGTGTTGTGGAGAAACTCCTATCAACATCTCACTTCCAAAATGTGAAATGATGCAAGCCTTGGAGAGGTAAACCAGGTTTTGTGTTCTAAGGGGACAGCAACATTCTGCATTTATTATGTAGCCACAGGGTTATGAAAAGCAAGTGTCTTCATTTACATTTGCTACAGTGCACATTCCCACAGGCCTGAGTAAGGAAAAATCATTAGGATTGTAAAACCATTCAAAAATCCCATTTCATTGCAGATAKCCTCTGTTTCCAAGGGTAGGCTCTTACCACATGTTGTTTCAGAAATCCTCATCTGCAYATCCATGAAATACCCAAGTCACAGCTAYAYACAACAGTTAWGCAACATAAAGACAAAATGAAATAYTGAAGTTTCAATAAATAMCCAGATGTATTTAKAACATGCACCTAAATTTTCTTGTCATGTGGTCTCCAAAAACTGCAATGATAAGAACAGAACCAGAACAAAGCCTGAAATGCCAGATKGATTTMRGGTRGAAAAGTGAGGATTTCTGCCACTGAACTCTGATGCAGTCTCCCAGTTACACCTGATATCTACTTTCACTTAATAAAAAGTTACCTCAGAGTGATGTGTCTATGGAAATTTCTGACACAAGGTGCTCATTTAGGACAGCAAATATTTTTAAAACTTGTAAAGTAACAGGAAACTGAGTAACCACCTGTTTAAAGGTTTAGATTAAAACTCAGGAAAAAATCTTATTACACAAATGGCTATGAAATTTGTTTTTAAATAAGTGAGGATTTAATGTTTAAAAAATACATTATGTTTATATCAAAATACTTTTGGCATGGCTCTCTGAACTTCAAYAGTGATGTACATACATCAGAACAGAAATCCACATCTCTTCTCAACAGCTTGCCACTCACCCACTTGGTGCTGCAGATGGTACCAGAATGTTTTCCTAAATATCCAAGCTTCTCTAAGACAGAAGAGATGAAACAGCCTTTCTTCACCAGGAATCAACCTAAGCTCAGCTTTCAATTGTGACCTTTTGTATTTTCAACAACTGAGGAAYAGGGAAAATTTGTGTTTCATCTCTGTGCTTTTTCATCTCCATGTTCCTTTTGAAGCATAAAGACAATTTCCAGTCAGTGCAGTATGCTAATGGCTCATTACATCTCCAGGCTGGGAAATGCTGCAGCTCCAGCTGCACAGCATTACATGGCTCTGCTGGTTCCCAAATTAACAAAGATTTTCATGTGGAATCCTGTAAKGTTGACTTTGCTGTTCACTGAGTGAAAGCTGTGTTGCTGTCTCTAGTGTGAAACTCAGGCTACCACAGAGGCACAGGAAAGAACTTCAGGATAACTGAGGCCAATCATTGTCCCAGCACTGCCCTGTTCAGCCCCAAACCATGTCCCTCAGTGCCACAGCTGCACCCTCCTCAGGGGTGGTGACTGCAGCACCCCCAGGGCAGCCTGCTCCAATGCTGCACAACCCTTTTGGGGTAGAAATCTGGGGGAAGAGACCAAACCATGGAATTGTTGTGACTCAGGTGCAGGACCAGGCACTGGGCCTTGCAGGACTGGACAGAGCTGACCCTGGCACATGCCTCCAGCCTGTCCTGGGACAAACCAACCCCTGGGGATACAACAGCTTTGTTTGACACCTGCTCAAACACACCTGGAGAACATTTTATAACTCCAAAGTACCTCAGGAGCATTAGCAGAATTCACCGTGTGAGCCAACCAAATGTGAGCAGGAAGGGGGGAATTTTGCTCTGTTCTCTGCCAATAYCTGAAAATCAGTAAATCCCTGCAACATTTCCTTCTCCACCTGAAGGACTGAGAAAACTGAGCAGCTTCAGAACACTCAGATACACATAACCAAACACAGGATGCCACTAAAACTTGTTTTGTATAAGGAAGCTGGGACTGGCAAAGCTATTCTGAATGTTAAATGTTCAGCTCACTGCTTAAAATTCATAGGGAAAAACATTACAATCATCAGGGGCTCTTTGATGGACTGTGTGAAATGAATAGGTGTTAGCTATTGATTTATGATGGAAAACAGACAGTTCTCCCTGCTAAATATCATAACCTGGTTACCATGTCCTGTTCTGATTTTTAATAGAATTGACACAGGTTTAAAGAGATTTAAACTTGAAATAAATAAATAAATAAAATCTATGTACAACCATGTGCAATAGTTTGATTTATAAGGCTTGAAAATGCAAAGAAATTGTAAAATAAGAACTCTTAGCTTCTATTTGCAGTAGTGGAACAAAATTTACTGCACATCAGGGGAAAAAAATGTGTTAAAAATTGGGATTATCAACCATTAGCCTTAAGTTGTAGAAAAAGAATGATTCTGTAATGAAAGCAAAACCAATGTGATCTACTTGRCTTCCTGCCTTGTCACAATGGTCCATCAAAGCAGAAGTGCTATGAAATAAATGAACCTCTTATTTATTGGCTCTTAGAGASTCTACCTTCCATCTCTCTAGAAGAAATGAAAAACAAATAGTGTTATTCCAGAAATGGTATTACCAAGTGCTACAGTAGAAGAGCCCCTTCTCTATCAGACGTGAAGGACAAACAGCACCACAAGGAGCCAAACCTGATCCCAACTTTGGGCATAGTTCAATCACAGGGCCATCTATGATGAGAASTGCTTCAGCATGGCCACYCYTGCATGGCAGGAGAGGAGTGCAAGYAACAAGCAAGACAAAAAGCACAAMCAGGATAACCTGTGCARTGAATAAAACCTGGATACTCAAGGGGGAAAATCATAAAATGGTAGCAAGGCAGTCTGTCAGTGCAGGAGGCTCAGAGAGCCACACACAGATGTATGGGAATGTGTGCCTTCTGGCAGAACAGTCACTCAGAGCTGAAGTTACACTCCTCAAAATATCTAAACACCTTCTATTTAACACTACAATCTAGGTGAAGGTAGCTAAAAATCCATCAAATTACTTTCTCTCACCAAGCATCAAAATTTTTCTTTCTAGGCTTGAAAAGATATGAGCTATGTTGATGCAGATGAGCAGCATCAAGGAAAATCAGCATTCAAAAGAAAACTTAGGCAAATTTAAGCCATTTGGGTTTTTAAGCAGCTAAATTAGTCCCAGATACTTTAGAGATATTAGGAATCTTTCCAAATTAGAGGGGACAATAATATTTTGACACAAATAGCCCTAAGATGTATGCTTCCTCCAAATGTTTTAGAAGAAAGACAAATTGCTCATGTCTTAAATTGCATGAAGTGTGGGGGGAAATCATTAAAGTATATACAGGTAATTATCTGSAGTATGGATGAGAAGACATTTAAATGTCAGCCATTTCATTAATTTTGTGAGGGAAGATGGAGAGCTGGCAGAGCAGAGGGTAACAAAGCATGAATGGCTGTCATTAGGGGCTAACAGAGTGTTGGGGGGGGTCTGGTTCCGTAAAATTCTGTAAAACTGGTTGGTTTTGAGCTACATGCAGAAACACAGCAATGTGTGTGTACAAGTCACCAACAACCACAAATCATCCCAGTCAGGCCCACTGCAGACAATGATTCATGGTATTGTGATTATTGACTCTGCTGCCTGAACTCTGTGGTTTATGGACAGGACTCAAAGATTTATCATGGCAATGCAAGTGCCTCCTGTGCTTTTAGCAGGACTTTAATCCAAAGCTAATTCAGAAAATAAGAATGCTCAGTTTGTGCMAAGCCTAAAAGGAAAGCATGGGGTGCACTTCAAGGCACGAAAAGGATGAGTAAAAATTCATAATGATACTACAGTTCAGCACAAATAATGCTTCAGCAGTGGAAAAGTTAGGTTAACTTGGAAGCCTATAAATAACAAACTAATTCATTAACTTTAGAGATGAATACTTCAGACACAAAATTCCTATCAGCAGTCCAAACTTTCCATCTTTCCTGAACTCCACCTTCTCYACATGAGGGACTCAGCCTGTACAAACTGGTGTCAGAAAAACAGTGACATGCATTGTTCATATTTTTTCTCTCTTAAGATGGGTATTTCAGTCATTGTTTTCAGAGGACTCTGGATACCAGCTGCAGGTAGATTCTATGGAGATAAGTCTTAAAGAACAGAGAAACCACAGTCATCCTTCCTACAAGAAAATATTGCCTCCCCAGTGCAATGGGGCAGCTCAAAGGGATCAAGGGACATTTTTATGTTCCCTCTTGCTGGAGCAGAAATAGGAAGACTGGCAAACATAATTCTGTGGCACAAATTGCAGTACCATGTTCCATGACATCCAAAATTTAATGTTCTCTCATAGTGGTACTTATATACCAGTTGGTTACTATAAATGTGATTAACACATTTTATACAGATTAGCAGTTCTAGTTGTTTGAAAATCATTTAAAGATTGTGCTTTGATTTAACAAAGTAAAATATGGAAAGAATGTGTCTTGTTGGATTTCTTGAAAAAAAGACACAGCATACCCACCTAGACAAGAGACAAGAAGTGTTTTTGGGGAATTAACATTAAATTAATTAGATTTTGATCAATACCCTGAACAGTTTTTCAAGAAGCATTGATATAAATCAGTAGTCTACCCACAATGACAATATCCCAAGTATTTTATCCACCCTATCCACACACAGTAAGAATGACAAGCAAAAAATGAAATTAAAAAAAAATCTAGATCTAGTTCTACTGGAAACAAGAACATAGTCCTTGAGACTGGGTTTTTAGTAAAAATCAGACCCCACAAAGGTTGCTATTTTTTTCCTGAAAAGTTAATAMAAAACTCTAATTCAATTTTATTTTTTTGTCCCAGTTATTCAGTTCCTGGATAATTAAAACAGAGTTTCCAACCCTGGTCAGGCAAAATATTGTGYGGAAAGCTAATGATGGCACCCCAAAAATCATTAGGTTACTGGATGGAGAACATGATTTATGTATGCTATGGAAGCATTTACTCCAGGGATCTTTTTCAAGTCAGCAAGAACAAGATTTTGTTCTCAGATAAACAGAAATATAATGACAGGCTATTACTTTTGGGTGGCTGATGTTTGCTTTCCTGGAGTCACAAAGACAGCCTGCTTTTTTCCTAATAGCATTCTATATTTCTGTGGTGGAAATAATGAATGACTGCAAAGTTTGGCCAGCACTGCATTGGCAAACACTGTTCAATGTACTCTTACACACAGGTAAGTGTTAGAGTAATTCAACCTACATTTTCAGMAAGCAGCAAACTTCTCTCCAATTCCTGCACATTCACAGGCTTTATACCTCCATAGAAAAAAAAACCCAGATTTTTTTTTGATAGTAAAAAATATATTTTTCATGTCTGCCTAAAAATTAGGTTCAGTTACTTCTTTAGTCATAAAGAAGTGCAGCCAGAGAAGTATTTAATTTCTGAGGAAAGATGAAGGTAGAGAAGTACCTTCACTCACAGCTCCTACTGCAGAACTGAGCCATCACCTACTGAGCTGAGCAGCACCCTGGGAAGGAGATTAACTGGATGAAGCTGTTCTTAAGTACCAAAAAAAGGAGAAAACACAATGATCAAAGGTTTGGAGGTTCTTCCCTCRCCAGCAGCAGCAGCATTTGCTCCACTAAAGCCTTAAATCTCAGGGAAGTAGGAATCCAGGCATCTGACTTTTCCAACGACTTTACAAGTGAAATACTTGAACTGATAATCACAGAAAAATCCCAAACCACTTGCAGATAAAAAAAGTTTGGGAGTTGCACATAAACTAAGCTTGGGAAACACAGAGTAGAAGGTGAGTCAGCTCTATGGGGAAGTTTAAAAATTCATACAATGCATGAGACAGCAGCCTCTTCATTTTGACTCAGGGTAACCAAAGAGTTAAAAGTTTACTTGTTGACAGAAAATAAAAAGATTTCAGCCCCAAAGATGCAGAGAACATACACACAGTCCTTCCCAATTATGAGCTACATACAGGTTAAAGACACTTGCTCCTTAACTCCTTACTCTGGGAGTTCTGATATAAGGAAGAGAACATAGGCAAAGTTTTAATGTGCCATTTTCTTCTACTAGATCATGTACACAGTGCCAGAACTGCCTGCTTCACCACATCAGCTATGAACCACCCTTCTCATTTGTTATGACCCTGGAGGTTTCTCCCTTTCCCTCRTCAGGCTACCACACATTTGCCAGTCTGAGGGATGTGAGGAGTTCCTGGCACACAAAGTGTCCCTGTCAGCACTTGAGGCTACAYTGGAATGACAAGCAGAGGAATATTAACCACAGTGAAATATCCAAGATATGTAAAGCACAGCAAGAAGGCTGAAGTGTTTAAAGCTATTTCATAAATTCCTCCTACCCTCTTCATCTTCTGACCACAATCTATGAAAATTCTTTGGCTTGCTTAAAATTCYCAGTGAAATGTGAATTTACAGAAAATAACAAGTGAGTGCTTGCAGAAGGCATCTGCAGAATTAGTTTTGAAAAAAATATTAGAAATATTTAAACAGTACTGGGCACAGACATTTTCTTTACAAACCAGCACAGAAATCTGTAGAACCAAACTCAGTTATATTTGCATTTGTTCATTTCACACCTTCATCAAACTGATGTTAATAGAAGTAACCTTAGGGTATGAAGGAAATGAAATTGCTGAAAGTATCCCAAAAGCATTTTGCTAACTTCAAGTTACTTGGGAAATAAGGTGCARCCCTGCAGACTTTTATTGTGAAGTAATTGTTATAATTTACATTCAATCTCCTGCTGTTCTGACTTGCTATATGAAAAGTCCTAAGAAGGATGGTATTTATATATTTCAGAGGCAATCTGTGCCTGCCTTTCCTCCTGCCAGCACGGGCTGAGGGCTCTAAAGGAGATCCTGGGCTGCCACAAGATGTGAGCCATGCTGAGGATGGGGACCTGTGACAGTGCCAGGCCACACAGATGGGTCAGGCTTTCTGAGGCAGGAGGAGCTGCAAAACACCTCGTGGGTGAACCTGCTGCTTCTGAATCAGAGAAGCATGGCAAAGCCAACCAGAGGGGCTGTGGAGTCTGTACCTGCATCACTCTAACTCTTTCAAATGCTCAAGGATTGCCTTTTCCCTTCCCTTCCTCATCCCACCCTTTAGATAAGAAATCTCCCAAATAGCAAAGCTCCCATCAACAAAAAAGGAAACTTGGCCCATGAGCAGAACAATTACTTGTGACAGCACTGCTACCTGACAGTCTGGGCTCAAAAAGGAACACCTTTACAGCTCTGTGAAGAAGCTGCCAGAATCAAATATAAGAGACACATTGCATAAGCAGAAAGCTACCAAGATGAAATTTCACTTTGGGGAGAGAGCTGAGGTGACAGGTATCTTAAACTTCTTGAACAGACGACAACAAAGGTAATGAAACCTAAAAATCAGGAACCTTCCCTTCATATTTGCTCTTGAAAAAAATTGTTTTGTTCAGCTCACAATAGGTGAAAAAAATCATTCTTCTAAATGGCTGTAGTGCTCAGCAGCACATAGGTATTTTTAACAGAAAAAGTTCTGTATGGTGCTGTGCCCAGCAGAAGAGCAAAGTTTCACCTGCTATAAATTTGTCTAGTTCCCCTGACTGCCAAGATTTTCATTTACATCAGCTGTATCTAAATCTAAACAGCTAAATTTAAATCTAAACAAGTTTGGCTCCAGCAAGACATGCCAAAACCCCAGCCAAAGAATCTATAATTAGAGAAAAGATTCTCACTTTATTACAGATCACCATTTGTGTAAGAAATATAACTACTCATTCATGTCAGTGTTCTATCCTTTAGATTACTCAACATGAACTATCAAACATGAACAAACTACAGTTTGTGGGGCATCAGAAGAGATCTTTGTTCCCATAATTCATCTCTTTTGGTAATTTATTCACCTTACAGTGATCAATCACCATTTGCACTACTGCAAATACTTTTATTACATGCCACTAAAGGAAAGACTTATTTCCAGAATTTGAAAGAAATCTTTAAAAGGCTGTCTTTTGGTATGAATAGAAWTTTTTTTAAGTAAACAAAAGAAAATAAGATGCATTTAAGAAAGAGCATAATATGCACAGTAAGAGGAATAGACAACAAACCTTGGCCAACTTGCACACTAATAGAATATTTCTCTCAAATCTAAAAGGCAATGTATTAGAAGGCTCTGCTCAAAAAGAGATAGGTGATTTCCTCAGAGCAGAGGGTGATCACTTCTCTTTAAATGTATTTCTGTTGATAAACACTTGCAATTGTGCAAAAATGTGATAGCTTTTCCTCATTATCTTAATTCAAGCTGCCTTCCCTMCCATCAATGTGATTTTATGCCAGATACTCCTCAGTCATTACTTCATGTACAGAGAGAAACATGAAAAAGGTACTGAAGATTGTACAAAGGATTTCAGTAACAATTTATCCAAGGTGCCTTTCCAACAGGGAAGTCAGTTATCTTGATCATGTTCCCCCACTCAGCTCTGCTTTAAGCTCTGCATTCAGGAGGTACAGGAGGGTTCATGGTGAAGAGCAAGACAGAAATTGTCATTCTAGGAACTTYTAGGCAGYTAMAAAACTGCCTMAACACCTGCCACCTCCACAACAACAGCAGCCAACACATTTTAGCAAACCTCTTTGTAGACAGTATAAAATCTTTATAGTTGAGAAAGAAAAAAAAGTAAATTTCACTGGATGTATTTCTCATGTTTTCACCCTATCTATTAAGTGCATTAACAGTGATCCAGATCATTAACAACTRCATACATAGCTTTATAAGCAGTTCTGTTTTACAAAAGTCAAACAGATAAAGAAGACATTCATGTAGGGAAGACAAGGACAGAAGCTGTTTCTCAAACTATTAACAGCTTCCATAYACTACAATAATGGAGAAGGAGGAGAAATAATTTTTATTAGAGATATTTGGATTGTATATCCAGGGATAAAATTGTTTAAAAATATATTCTTCAAAAATGAAAATATTGTTCATAATTACAATAATGTCTTTTCAAATTTGAGTTGCACAAATTGAAACTGTGTAAATGCAAAGGCTTTGAGAACAGGTAACGAGCTTTCCTTCCATTTCAATTAACTTGATGYTGTTCTAGCAATTYAGCCTGTAGCMTGCACTGAACTACAAAGTGMATTTGTCTAAACATAATTTAAATGYATTTTGCATATTTTTWAATCTGAATTTTAAARGRGAAAGAGATGGATTTAATTTTGTGCTTTCTTATATCAGGAGATGATTTCAAAATGGAGCACAAAGAATTTTTTTGCAGACAATTTGTTTTTTTGACCTTCAAATCCACTGGTTTTCTATTGGTTATTTTAATTATCAGTGATCACCTATAAATTTAATGAGGTTGAAATTAAATATGGCCCCTGACACACATTTCCATCAGTGTGTGTAACTGGTTTTAAGTAACATTCCAAACAGGAATTTGAGGTAGTCTGTCATACTACATGAAAACACACGTTTTCATAAAAAACTAGATGACAGGCAACAAGATGTTCTAATTTCCAGATAATAATTTCATTTCTTTCTGAAAAGAGTTATGCTATGAACAGAAAAGCAGAGATTACTGTCAAACACRGGTAATTATTGCAGAAATATTGACCAAATTGACGATTTCCTCTTGCTATTATCTTCTTTGGGATAAACAAACTCAGTTCYTCCACTTTTGCAAGCAAAGCAGAGAAAAAAATCCTGAAAATCAATTTAATAATTTCCAGAGTCTGGAAAGATATTTAATGAGAGCAATCCTCCTTTTAATGATGGCAACTTTGACAGGCAGGATATGAAACCATGACCCTCAGTGCATCACAGAGAGAGGGGCAGGCACATCCCTGCTGCCATCCTCTAAGCACAGACACACCCATCAAAATCACAGGCAGCTGCACTTGTAAGAGAGACTTGTGCATTTCTAAGCAACATAATGTAATAAAGAAAAATAAATTATGCTCCAGCAAGGATTATGAAATACCTAAGAGAGCCATAAAACACAATTAAAAGGATACTGCACGTTTATAAAGCTGTAATGACATAAATTTGCTGTTCATAATTTAAATTAAATGGAATAGTTGTATGTGCTCTTCACATGCACTGTAAAGACAGGTGAGCTCTTTCAACACCWGCATTTTTCTGAATATGGCTTTTGCCTACAACTACCATGAAGGTGATTCAGAAGAAATCTTTTATATTTGTGTTCTATGGAACCATTTTAACTGCACAGAGGTGAACAACAGAAATTCATAAATCAGCTTGGTGAAGAGCACTGTTTATCACAAAATATTTAGCAAGAGAGCCCAGCAGTTTCATTTATCTCTGCAAACTGACAAAAGTTCTTTAAAGAGTATATAAAAACCAGGATTTGTCCATAGCAAGCCAGCACATTCCTGTGCACAGGAATGTGCTCCTGGTGAAAATTCAAAGTATTTCCTGGGGACCACTGAGGAGCACACAGTGAACACTAAATTCACAGTTTGCTCTTTACAGACAAATGTACAGTTAATAACCAAGTCTTCACCTGATCTGGAGTTCCAAAGTTACCCTGATTACTCACAAAGTTTCTCTCTGGATTTGTGCATTGGAACAGAAAACAAAGGCATGACCTCACAATCTGAAGCATGTCCTAGCAAGAACATGTCACAATATGAAAAACACAAGGAAAATATCTCCAAAATGAAGATTTTTTTTTCATTGCAACTGAGTATATGCACCTAGCATGGAAGTATTTTCCTGCCTATCACCAAACCACTGTGTTTCAAGTCCAGGGCTTTCCACAAATGTGGGTAATGAAACACCTACAGTCAATTTGTGCTGACTCTAAATGGACCTGTGCCAATTCACCAGAGGAACAATCTCCTTTGTCACTTGTCACCATCATCTCTCAGCCACGTGAGCACCTTTGCAATGCTTTTGGTTTAGTAAATATCTGTTTACTAAAAAACGGCAGGGTTTGCACATGTTAAACATGTTTAAGATGAACTCCTCAATTGAAATTAACCACTTGATTAGATTCAGAGTGAAAGGTTTTTAATTTTGTCAGTATTTGAGAAGAACAGATTGCTCTCACTGAGAGAGCTTCCATGCCTCTTAAACTATAGATAAGTTAATTTATAAATGGCACAAAGGGGAAGGAAATTCTGAAACCTAGCTTTCATCTTTCTTGTAGGGTGCAAAAAATTACTGTAAGATGTTTGGTCAGTAATTTTTCAGTATTTTGATTTTACAAATATTAGAAGGGTAAGTGTATCTTATCCAAGTAGTTTAATTTTCCAGAACCCCTTTCTTTGTTGCCAAATATTCAGGGTCTTCTGCACTTTCTATTGTGAACTTCTCCAGAAGCTGAGCAAAACCAGTGAATGTTCTTGACAGGTCCTCCATTATAATTTATAATTTTTAGCAGCTAAAGTGGTTTTGCCTCACTGAAACTGTCTGTCAGATAATTCCAAATGATCAAAAGGGAAAAGGACAGGTGGCCAAATTCTGAAGCAACAGAAGATGAAAACCAAGGATCTCCAAGATCCAGCCCCAGTAATCCAGAAAACAGACATTGATTCTGTTTGAAATAAAGTTATTTTTCAAAGACAGCACTAATGAAGCAAAACAGCCAAACAGTCATGTGGAACTTCAGCAATGGAATAACTTCAAGTCAGAATCAGCTTTGGTGGGAAAAGAACAATGGGCACTACAGCCACCAGGTAAGAACAACAGCTTGGGAAGGAAATAAAGAAATCTCTAAACCAAGAACAAACAAAACCCCTAAACCCCCCAATATCAGTTTCTGAGAAAAAGAGTAAATCACCTCAAATCTCTCATTCTGGAATTACCAGGAAAGCCATATGATAGGCTAGAAATGAACTTCAGCTACTCTAAATGTACAGTGAATTACTGAAATTGCCTCACTGGAATTGTGCCAGGTATGTAGTGTCAGCAGYCCTCTCTTTGGAGGGTAGAACTGAGCTGAGACACAGAACCCTTGTTYATCCCAGCATGAGAAGGGCCCTGGTTCATTCCCCTTCCCAGCTCAGCCACCCTGACTCCAACCATTCCCTGCCTCTGGCTGCAGCAGCTCCTGCTGGAGGTTTCCCCTGCAGCCCCTGACTGCTGCTGATTCCCTGCTCAGCTCTGCCTGCAGGGATCAGTTTGCAGCCTCCGCCTGCAGCTTTTCCCTGGCTGGGCTGTGACTGCAGGTCCCACCCACAGGCTCTGCCTGCAGCCCCACACTGACCTCACTGCAGCCATTCTCTCTGCTCAGGAGCCGCCTCCTTCATGGCTCCCTCTTCCCCTCACGGCTCCCTCACGAGTCCCCTCAGCAGCTCAGCCACTGCCTTTTATCCCTGATCTTTATTGGACACAGCTGGGACTCGTCAGGGTAATTAACACAGCTGGGACTGATCAGGGGCCAGGGCACCTGCATTCCCTTCTCCTACAATGTACATGTTGTAGGTGTTAAGGAACAGATTAACTAGAACAAGAAAAATATTTTAAAATMAATCTAGAAAAGTTTTAGTCAAGTAGTCTAAACGGAGGTATTTGGTCATTGAACAAATCTGAGGGTTTGTTATTACCWGTATTAAAGCAAACAGATCCTTATTTGGGATCTGGCAGTTTTCAAAATRTTATTTTTTGTTCAGCTCATCTTCAAAACCATTTTGGATCCTGTGATACAATCCAGAGAAATTTCTGTGGGGAATTTACAGATTTGAGTCAGATTAAATAAAAGAATTMGTGTGCCATTTTGGAATGACAAGGTTGGTTTTGAAACATGTCTCTTAYCACTATTTCTGCTGTTACCCACATGAAAGAAAATGCCAGTTCTGGGCTCCCAGAGGATGAAAACCAAAGCACAGAAACAGTGGGATTCCCAGTCCCTGTGGCTGAGCCAGTGGGGATAAATCTCAGGGAAAAGGTTCATAAGTTTTATGGAAATGTGAAACAATATCTGCATGTATAATTAAGGCAAAGGATGTACAATGTTCCAATCTTATATCTTGGGAAAATGCTGATGATCAGCCAACTGTGAAGCAAAATGTAACACAGAAATGAACAGGTTGCAGAGCAATTTACAAATTCAAGGAGTGATGTAATTCTCATTATCATTCATGTATCACAGGCAACTAATAATGGTACCATGAGGCATGACTTTTTTATTAGCATAATTTTCTTCTGATGCTACCATTATGGTTGTCTTACATTGACAAATGACTGCTGCCCATTCCTACATCTGCTCCCATCTCCCTTAGACAAATTATTTTCTGTTTCTGTCCTACCTAAAACAAAAACACCTCCACCCCCACCATTCCTTTTTATTTTGTTTGTTTAATTAATTTGCTTTCTATATTAATTGATGCCATGTTTTTTATGGTTACAGGTAGTTGGATTACACTGTTGTATGCTGAGGATCAGGAAAAATTTCCTAAGTGTAACCTTTGAGAAATATTAATTCTGCTTTTTCATAATCATTATGGATATATATTCTACTGTAACTGTGTTTTGGTTGGGATGTACTCTGAGTATATACTGAATTACAATTTTTTGTATGGAGAAAACCACCTGGAAACAATCTTCAGATTAAACAATTACAACAAAACTCTGTTGTATTGTATTGCTCAAAGATCCATGCAGTTGTTAAATTAATGCCATTTATCTGCTCTGCAGCAGAGTTACAATATCCAGAAACTGTGGAGATGGTGTTTAACACACACAGCTATCATTATAGGTCACATAGATTGGACTGGAGTCTGGACCCTACAAAATTAATTTTAATACAGCAAATCCTGTCACATCCTGAGCCAGGATTTGGAACAGTTTCCTCCAGTCTYTGAAGTGCTCCCTTGGTTTTCAACAATGCCACCTACTGAGGTACTTCCATGGAAAACAAAGGAACACAACAGTTCTTTTCATTAGAAGCTTTTCAGCAGCATGTTAAAAACCCCTTTAAGTCTGTAACACTGGGTTCTTTCTGAGAAAAATCTATAATTTCTGACAACAGATCATTAAAATKATAGCATAATGCTTGTGTCTTCTCAGTATTTATGAAAAACATTTCTATTGAATTCATTAGCTGGCTTTGTAAGGATTCACTCATTTGTTATTACCTAAAGATTTTTAGCTGGYGAGGAAAAAACTCCATTCAACTATTAACAGCAGTGGCAAAAAAGTCATGTTGAGAATTTCTTCTTCTACTTTAAGTCGCAAGAAGAAAGCAAACTCACAGAAAAAAAACCAAGATGATGAAAAATAGTTTACCCTTTGTCCTCCCAAATCAATAAGTTAATCAAAAGAATCTTAAATTGCCTGACATTGGAATGCCCTACAGAAATGAGCCACTCTAAGATCTATACTATCTTTACCAAGGACAAGATAGCCTTAGATTGGGTTGTTGTTACAAATTGGTTAGTTTTTTTTTTTAAATAAAATGTTCTTAGGTTAAATGGATACAAAATTTATCACCAAAYAGAAAGTAAAACTGTGGTTTTGCTCTAAAAAAAAGCTGTTTAAGTATTTAAGCTAACTAACACAAATTTGATGTAACATGCTTAAAATATTTAACAATATAATCATAATAAATTAAAAACAAAACAAAAAAACCAAGAAGGTCTCTGATGGTATACAAGCAAACACTGCTACACCACAGATGTGAAATTATGAGCCAACCACAAAGAGTAATTTAGTACTATAAAACAGCAGCACAAGTACTGCCATTACTTTATGTTCATTATAATAATATTATAYTACAAATCATAAAAAGCAATGGATAGATATTAATACTTGRTTAATGCCAAWTTTTTCTTGYTATTTAGTTTGAATTTATATACTTYTCATAGATTTCAAYACTTCAAATTACTTTCCAAGTTTTCTGGCATCAGGCACTAAGATGAGAACACATCTTTGTGGAGGGATTAAAACACTGCAAAGCTTTCTTTTAATTCTTTGTGTGTGTGCATTCAGGAAGACTGGGAGAGCTGGTGACTAATAGCAAAATCAGTATCTGACCATGATTAATAATATCCCCCCATCAATGGAGAAACCAAAACTGAGGCTGTAGGAGATGAGCAAGGTGGAAGCAATAGTCACTTGGCTAAAAATAGATTTAGAYTGAACTTTGAGGGTTTTGCAGGGTTTGAAGACAGTAACATTTTTGTTTCAGTGTTCCCTACCTTCCTCAGGTTCTAGGAATTGCACATGCTGTGTCTGTCTCAGAGAAAAAAAATCGACTTTCAGCTTCAAAAATCTCAGATCTAATAGACTATAGATTCTGGCACATCTGKCATTCTAACAATGATAAAACTGGCTGCTCTGTGATCAGATCTCATTTCCTCAGGAACTCAGACAGCTGTTATCTTAAAAGATACAAAAATTGAGATCTTAGCTGCCTTTCACCCAAAGGACTCTTGTTACTCTAATGACTGCTCATCATTCCATCCTCTTCCATTTTAAAAACTAAATTATACATTTAACAAATTTTAAAAAATCAAACAAACAAAAACCTGTGTGAAGAGGCTGGGGGASCCAGTGCCTCCTTCCCTTGTCAGTAGCTTCATAA
>CADDXX010000489.1:153044-169721 GCA_902810485.1 Alauda arvensis
TTYCWWTATTCCTGCAGGGAAAYGGAAGCATCAAAGCATRCAGCATTTTCAAGAGTATGGAAACAAAGACCCACAGCATCCCTCACTGTAGAAAGGGTTTAAAAATATGAGTACTTGAAAATTCTTCCTCAAGTAAACACCACATGAATGGAAGCTCAGAAGGAGAAAATGAATAACTGAAAATATCAACAAGTAAAAAATAATTCACAGTTAAAATCTGCTTCCAAAATTAGGTAAGTTCATGGGATCTAAACAAGAACAGACAAAAGTCAAGATGCACAGCTGCTCTCTACAAAAYTGGGTCTCAAAGGCTCAGCATTTGTAGAAAAGGGGAGCATTGCTCACCTTAACCTCCTATTGTCATCTTTGCCAAAACTAGGAATGTATGAGGTCATTGGGTTTTCTGTTTAAAGCCCTGCAGAAATCACAACCAAATCACATTCTTATTCCAAAATKATCAGCCCACTATCTTCCCAATAGCAACTAGCACCAGTATTTAAAATCACAAGCACCTGCATCTTAATAGAAACTCTGCAGCCAGTCAAGACATGCTCCACAGAAGTCTGATACTGAATAAAAAACAAAACACCAGCACCCACAAGGAAAGGAGAGAGCTTCATGGAGACTCTCCCACAAAGTTCTTYSTACAAAACTGCCCARTGGTCCTGCTTCCWCCACTGATGCAGGAGAATCCCASCCTGTGGAAGCATTTCCTGGCCAGGCACTCCATGATCTGTCTGGCTGGAACAGGGAGAGCTGCAACAAACAGCACAGCTGAACACTACAAACTGCTTTCTGTTTTTTCCTACTGAACTTCTCCAATAAATGGCATCTCTGGGAGCTGTGTCTTTGGATCAGTGGTTTATTACAGTGATTGTACATTTTACACACCAGGTTATGCCAACCTGCAATCAAAGTGCCAGGTGAAGAACCTGACCAACACTGCAATAAGTAAGAATTTAGTTAAGTGTTTGCATCAGAAGAAGTCAGTTCATAATGATGTTCAATGTCTACAGTTCAGTTTCTGGTTTCCCAGCATCTCTTACAAACCTGAAAGCAGTTCAAGTTTGAGTCCTGTTCATGTCACATGAAAAGCCCAGGTATTTTTTTTTCCCATTGCAGTTTAAATTTTTCTTGATCTAGTTATAAAGAAGATGGAAAGTGGAAAATGCGTCCTGTCAGACTTCCTTTATTGCGTTCTTGTAAACAGGCCAAAATCCCACTTACTTCTTACAGAGACTAAACACTGAGTTTTGTTGGCAAAGATCAAAACAGAAACCCAAAGAAAAGCCTTAATGTATCACTTGGAACAGCAGGCAGCATTCCAGCACAGTGAGAGAACTGACTCCATTCTACAAAATGAGAGGGCAAGAGAGAATCTGCAAAAGTCTTCTCAAACAAGTTTTTAACTGGGGGAAATCCCCCAGAATTTCACAGTCTTCATAGGCTCAGACACGCCAAAACAAGGAAAGACAAGAGGAAAGTTTGCCTGGCAATCTGATATTGTTACAGATTGAGGACTTAGAGGTTTAGAGAATCAGGACCATGCTAGCAGGCAACAAGGATTTGCAGCTTAGTTTCCACCTTATWGTTTTCTTTTTTAAAAGGCATGTTAAATGGAGTTTTCTTTTTATGTTTGTTACATTCTTCATTGCATTCTCAAGAAGGGAAGCTGTATCTCGATGATTGTGCAAATATTTTCATATTCTACTGGGCAGATGAGCTTCCACTGCACCTCTTAAGGACAAATTCAGTTATTTCAGGTGGTAAGGATTTTATAAATTCTTTATATAGCAAGTGGAGAACTGGGCTCCATTTTCATATACAAGAAATCTTTATAGGCCTTGCAGTTAAAATAAAAATTTCTGACTCATAAACTGCACTGATTTGTTCTGGAACCATTCCAATCATCAGAAGAAAATTTTCACTGTTTACAAGTTACTTGCTGGGTAAATCCACAAGCATGTTAAAGATGACTTTYAAAGCCTCCATTAAAGCAACTACCAAACACTGTAACCTTCCAATAAAAATCAAATATTCTAGGCTATTATCTCAAGTAAAAAACAAGCATTTTACAAGTGCAATGCCAAATKAAATTGAGCATGATAGTATTTAAAATTAAATGGCAGTATCTAAAATCATTGTCACCATTGAGAAGATGTACAAAATATTCATAGAGATCAAAGTTACGTGAAAAGGAGGAATAAAAATCTAAAAATTATTTCACACGTGTGAAAGATGATGTATAAGGGGAATGACTACACTTCTAAGAAATTACTTCAGAGGCCCAAGTAACTTCAGAATTCCAGCACTTCTGTAACACCTTTTATTCTGCCTCTCTCCTCTCCGTGACAGATTAGCAAGAATTTTAATACTAGCTTTTAGATGAAAATACTAACTTCAGATGAAACCCACATTGCTCCAACTTTCTGAAAGCCACAATGAATGGAGAGTATTCAAAGACAGGCACATTATACCATCACTGTATCCTGAATATTGCATATCTCATACAGCATTGTTTCTGAAGACAACAGATTGGAAAAGCCTCTGCAATTTCTGTGGTCAAGTGCTAGGACTATTCATGCTTCTGTGGCATTTCATGACATGAATTAGYTAATTTTCTTCCTTAAATGAGTCTRATAGATACAGGAGGGTAAGAAGTTAGAGGAAAGCTTAATACAGGTAGGTTTTTTTCCCCCCTGTTCATTTTGCTGAAGACAAATACTAGGAGAGCCAGTTATGCCTGCAGATTATTCYATTTTTCCATTTTAATTCTATTTTTCTGCTTTTAAATTGATAACATGAATTTCATTAGTTTAAGCTTTTCAGGTCCTGCCTACTATGGAATTGGACATGATTGAATGAGCACAAAAATTTTACTCCTGTTTCAAAAGGACACTCTTCATAAATGAGCAGCACAAACCCTGCTGGGAATCGGTTCAGCCTAAAGAGAGGGTTTGCTGGTTTGAGGTTAAATCAGTGGCTTTTGCTGCATTTAATGGAATCCCAGGTTATAACTTTAATTGCAGTTGTAAGTGTAATGTGTTTGAGCAATTTCTAAAAGTGAATTCCAATCCTGAAGTTTGCACTGACATTTCCACATCTTCAACAAATGCAAAGTCTGGGAGGTCAAGGCTGTAACTTGTTTATTTGAAAGGATATTAAAAATAACCTTAGGAAAAAAAAATACCAGTGAGATCTAGAACAGGAATTAATCACCTGCTTCTACACAGCTGATGAAACAACTCGTGCTGCATTTGATCCAGTGCAGCATTAAACTTTAACTACACTGGGACAGGGAATGTCAGCCAACAGAGCTCTCAAAAGCCAACTGATGGAAAGGCTTCAGGTGATAATTTATGGTAAAAACAGCAACTGAGGCCTATGGCTGGCATAACTCAGCATGCACATACTGCATGCAATGAAAGGTAATTATTACTTCAATAGTGCTACTGATTTTAATGAGAACAAAGTTGCACTTAGTGTTTGATTGCCCACATCTTGTTTATTTTGGTGGTGGTGGTAATGCTGAGTTATGTACAGTTTATGTACCCAGTGAATCCACACAGATGAACCAAGAGAAGCTTCTCAACTGAAAAAAAACACCTAACCAGACAGGAACATCAAATGCCTGTCACTGCCATAAACAAAGTATTTCTAGTTCCAAAGCTAGAGAGGGGAATGGACAACTGAATTCAGTGAGAGCTCATGATCACTTGACATGATTCAAACTGCAGGCTCTTGTACACCACCAGAGAGTCGTGGTACACAAAATAACCAGCACTAAACAGAAATGCCTGCCAAGATAAGAAACTCCGACATTGGGCAGAGTGAGAAAGGGGAGAAGTAGTACTGTTTCAGGGGGGCTTAGCTCCAGAAACTACAGAAACCCAGTAATTATTAAAAAAAAATAAAAGGAGAATGCCCTAGGTTTTGGGTAACTATTTTTCCATGTAACTGACAGGTGTGTGCATTTGTTACTTTTATCCTTTATTCTCCTGTAGGTGATGTTACTAAGCCTGGTACAAGTACTCATGGGAACAGCATTTAAATCATTGTCCCCTCACAATTTTCTGTGCTTGACTCTCACTGTAAGCCCTTAAAGCTTAAAAGCCCATAAGCTCTAAACAACTGCCTTTTCAACCAGATATTTTAACATCTTGGTGTTTATTCCTCCACATCTAATGTGGTTTTCTTTCAAAATAATACTTTTACTTCAATTCTACGTCTTTACTCTTGGGCTTAACCTTGCTAATAGCTAAAATTTGGGAGCAGTTCAACCCTCACCCTCAGAACACAGTAAGAACTGCAGCTGTGGCAGCCAGTGCTGCAAGGCTCAGCTGCAGAGCCCTGGTGTGATTGGTGTGACCCACGGTGGTGTGTGACTAATGGTCAGAGTGGGAATAATCCCAAATGGATATGTGAATTCCATTTGTTTTACACTCCCACAACGCCGCTGACTGCGGCATCCCAGCGACTCCTGATTCACACTGCTGTAAATCAAACTGCAATCACAGCCTGGCAGTGCCTCAGCCAGCCACAAACTGGCATTCACACATCATTCATGTTCCAAATAGCTAATGAACTGCTGCTTTTTCAGAACTCTTTGCATTGTAGTTTTCATCTCTGATTTAGCTGGGTAATTACTTTTCAGCGGTGGCAACAGAGAACATGCTTTCTCCTTGCTAGCAAGGCAGCATTTGTTTTGTCATTGAAGCTGACAGTAATCACCAGGGCTCCAAAAAAATAGGGGGTAAGAAACAGGTGCCAATGACATAGTATAAATAATTAAGTTCAAAAAATGAGTTTTTTGTAATTTTTTTGTCCTCCCAAAAATGGCATCATAGGAGTAAAAAAAAAACCATATGTCAAGTATCACACATCAAGTGAAACAAACAGTAAAAAAAAATTAAAGGAACTGTTTCATAATCATAATGACTTAAAGAGATTTGGGTGTGGAGAGAGCAGAAGAGGAAGTCAGGGTATTCTAACTACAAGTAATTGCCATGGCCATTTATGTGCCAGCTACTGAAATGACACTGCTGAGCCTCAAAACTCCCAGAGATGGCCCAGAACTGAATGCTGCACACTCAAAACATTTTGGGGAAGAGCATTTTAAAATGTATTTTTMAAGAAATTCAAGTTAGTCTGTGCTAGATATTATCAGTGGGACCRAGGCAAACCACAGAGAAGCTTAAACTGAAAGCACATTTTCAATTATTTACTTCAGGCACTGACAATAAACTGGTCAGAGCAACATGAAACTCATTATAAGCTAATTTATATTGCTGTGCTCTGTGCTGCTGCAGTTAGCCTGATACAGTCACCCTCAGCTGAGGATTTGTACATCACACTGTATCTCCTAACAGGCAGTTTATGTTTTAGGATTACCAGTCTAATCCTATCAAATTCAAYGCTGCCAATATGTAATCCTGATTAATGTTAGTGTTTTCTAAGAGTGGCACCAGATCAAAAGTAATCAGCAGAAGTCAAATGAAAAACCCCCTCCCTGGATTTTAAATCATACACACTGAATATAAATTTCTGTATTATCAAGACTCCTGCTTCCGCAAATGGAACACAGTTTGGTGAAAAAAATAAAAGGGCCATAAAAATGAAAGAAATTATTTTTTCTACTGGAGCAAGAAACCAATAGTTTCCAGATCAAGGACAAATCATCCAAGCAGTAGAATGGGATGCAGTCATTACTGCTTTGCTACTTTTATAGTTAATGCATAAATGTAAGAACTAGACATTAYAGCAGCCCTTATCTAGATATTCTGCTAAAAGCAATAATGGGATCTTAGCACTTAAARAGGGAATCTAAACTCTTAAATACAAAATTGCAAGTTCCTGCTTAAGCCATAGAGATACCTAAATTAGTTAGTTGAGAAACGTGCCTTAAATATCTGCTGGCACCTGAAATTCTCCTTCACAGTATTTTTTGGAAACATTTAAATGCTGACCTGGGCAAATAACTCAGTGCTTAAGATCAGTCAAGGTTCTGTCAACCTGTCATGGTGAGCTGCTCTAGAATTACTTAATTGCTCAAACATTTTCTYGTGCTCAAATCTTTCTCTGAATTACACGGTGTGGGGATAGGGAGGAAAGATAAGGCAAAAGCTGTTTGTTTCACATCTGCTCTATAAAATAAGACTCAGAGAACCTTTCATTCATGCATATACCCCAATGCAGAAGTGCAGAAAAACACACATCTCCAAGGATAAGRCTGAGTGTCTCCTAAACAGTCTCCATTTTCTGTCAGGAGAACAGCAGCAGTGACAGTAGGTGAGTATGAACACTCAGGGCTCTTTTGCATCAGGAGGCTGAGCTCCACCTTTGGAAGAGGACACTGTGATTTGGYTCCCCTGGCAGCAATTTTTCAAATGTATTTCACCTCAGACAATCACAGAATAAAACATCCAATAAGGTGGGGTAGGGACAGAGCCCTGAACTTGTCAGGAGACAGTTTTAAACATTSAAGTTCTGGATTTAAATGTCTGGCTGGGCATGTCCTTCCTTTCCATCTCAAAGAAGGGTATTTTTCCCCCTTTTCAAGAGAGGAAAACCGCAGTTCAATTGCTCTCCAATACTTCACAGAGAAGTTTCAAAYACATTGCTTTAGAGAGTGACTTTTCTACAGTCCCTTCAAAGAACAAACCTGCTTTTAGGTGTCAGCTGCAGGTGACACTGCACGTCTCTGAAAATTTGGCTGGAAACAGATGCCATCCTGCTGGGTTTAGAGAGCATTTCAGAATGAAAGCACAAAATTATGAAGACTTCCTCGGTGGTTTTCTGATCAGTACAAAGACTGGGTTTTATTCCAGTTTCACTCTGAGGGGACAAACTTTCAAAGCATTGCTTAAAAGCAAATACCTAACACCAAAACTCTACATGATTCTAGACAATGGTTTTAGGAAAGAATTCTGCTCCTGGGGATGAAATAAAGGATTTAAAAATTATGCCTATTATTTTGAAAACTTTCAGCCCCTTTCAAGACAAGCTCTTTACATTGCAATATTTCATCTTCCAAGCATTTAATCACACACCTGATTACACATAAAAATTAAAAGCTTGATCTTCAAAGCCCCACTGATTTTAACAAGAACATTTATGTAAAAGTATGAGAAAGTTCAGTTTTTGAAGTAGGAAAACTACAGAACAATTAAACTGAGAGTGCTAAACAGTAATAGCAATAATCAAAAATATTTCACAGATGAATTTGAGACGGTCTTTAAAATCAGAAAGCTATTTTTGTTTGTAGAGGACATCTGTCACAGCTTATACTGAGATGTACTGAACACACACAAAATTAGGCACAAAGCATAGTACACCTCCAGCAACTATTTGTGGAGACTGCACTGAATCACATCACTGAAAGGGGGAGAAGTGTATGCACACAAYCTTTAAAATCATTGTGCTGTGCTTTTTTCCTCCATCAATGTGTTAAAGGCATTGAACAGCGATCATATAAATAGTTTATGGTGCATTTTAGTGTTGGTGTATGTAGGGGGAGGAGTATATCTATAATCAATTTTATTTCAARGAAAGACATACTTTTAAGACACCTTTCACACATGACATGAACACAAGAATCTTAAAAAGTTTCATACATGATGTAATTTAAAGTTTTTAAGTCCTGAAAATGCAAAGCAGCTGCCAATTAAAAGGTTAAACTGAAAATTATTGTAGCAATATGAGAAAAACCCAAATGGAAACTAAAAAACCTAGTTCAAGGACAAATCAAGCATGAGYATATGATTGCATCTGGGTTTCTATAAACTGATCAACACATCAACTGTCTTAAATAAGGTCTTCCTGCTGAAGAACACTTTATTTACTGTTATGGCTAATTAAGCCCTAYCTCTGCTATTTCCAAGCTGCAGACACCTCCCTCCCCTCTGAGAGCWGCCCTGAGAGCAGCCTGGAGAGTCTGGGCACAAAGCAAATGAAGCTCCATATGTTCCAAGGGCCACACGAATGAACCCTGGCTAACAACTCCTCACAGCATCATCCTCAGTGTGGCACTTCATCAGTTATGGGGCCACTGTGTGGCAGAGAGATGGGAGTGAGTAAAATGACACTGCCCACAGGGGGGGAAATGGGGCCAAGGACAAGGAATGGATAATCTGGAATGTTCCTCTCAAGTGTGATGGCCAAACAGTCTTTTAGTTGGGAAGGAAAATGTATGCATTATTTCTCTCCACAGAATTTGTTGTACATTCTAGGAAAATGAATATTAGTTCACCATTCTGAAGAAACTTTCAGATTTGCATAGCTACCAACACAGTTTTAAGTCTTTCTACCCTGAAAACAAAAACTAGTAGCTGTAACTTTTTTTGACTTTCAATTTTATTAACAGAGATAAATACAGAATCTCCTCAGCATAGAAGTGATTGRAATTTTTCTTCATTTATTTTCAAGAGCTAAGCAAGTATTACAGCATCAGCTTTTCTAATCAGCCTAAATCCCCCTGTCCCATGGGAACAGCCCACAGATACTGATAAGGGCCAGCAARGAAAGAAGGTGATCAACATAGAATAYACACTTCTACATCAKGAAAAAATGCATCACAGCTTAAAAYCTCAAGGTCTTAATCAGCAGGAAAAGGGCTTCTGAGGGARAAGATAGGAAAAACTGATACAGATTTTTCCCCACTGTGAAAAAATAAGATAAGGTTTCTTGGCACAAGCAAAAAGAAAAACATCTGTCATTTGCAAGGGTAAGAGTTTATAAGAATTCACTGCATCTCAGTGGGCATACATTAATTTGGTATAAAAAAATTAAGATGAACTGAACTACCAAGACAGACTGAGGAAC
This sequence comes from Alauda arvensis, assembly GCA_902810485.1. NCBI lineage: Eukaryota > Metazoa > Chordata > Aves > Passeriformes > Alaudidae > Alauda > Alauda arvensis. The sequence continues at coordinate 161,865 of CADDXX010000489.1, forward strand.
ATGGGTTAAGGAGGTAAGTGTTGCACTACAACAGCATYAGCAATAACTCCCACCAAAAAACCCAAATCAAAACCACTCAATGACAGAAAAAGCCTGGCAGTTTGCCCTAAAGAAGACGTGATTCTACCCTGAACTCCACCCTGTCCCCATGGCTGATGTAGCCATGAACAGCAGCTCACAAACAGCTGCTCCTGTTGGGTTTAAAGTCAGTTTTAGAACGCTTTGCTTTTGCTCCCTGCTGTTGTCCTGCAAGGATGGACAATCYATGGTGGAGACCTTCCCAACTGCAGGGTTCTACCACAAACCCTCAGTGCCACTGGGGAGTAAGCCAGGGTGTGGTAACCAACTGAAACTACATCCCACCAGCCAGTGGGGCTCCATCATGAGGGGCTGCAATACAGCAGGGACCCACAGCAGGACAACAAGGCAAACTCTGCTCTGATTTCCCACAGCTCCACCTGCCTCTGCCACAGCTCCTGGGAATTCACACACTACAGACACCTACAGACACTTCAGGGAGACGACTTGGGGGTCAGATATGATGAACATCAAGAATTCTATGCATATATGCAACAGAAAATCAAGCTATGTTCATTTAGTTCTTCATGGTGACTGTTAATGCTACTTGAATGAGCTAAAAATGCATTCCAACAGCCTTATTCAAACCTGGCTATCTGTCTCTGGAAAAAACAGAGAAAACCTGCAATAGGGAATACCTGTAACTGTAACACCTTCAAACCTCAGCCCAAAGCATCCCAAATCTTAAATTATTTCCTGGATTATCATTCAAGAACCATTGCTTTCTTCCAGGGAGTATTCCTAGGTTTTTGTAGGATACATTGTGTGCTTTACAGGATAACACTATATTATTTAGCTTATGAATAATCCTTAAACAATCTAATTATAACATTTCTTTTTCAGTTTAATCTTATCACTAGGACCACTCATTTACCTTTGCTGTCCCTTTTTTTTTTAAGCAGCAGAATGTAATTATTTTTGTCACAATAAGCTATTACACAACTGCATGTAACAGCTTAAAACATTCTCCAGTTGTCCAGCATGGCCATGCAAAGCATTAGATATGATCTTTGATGTAAAAAAATACATAGGACTAAATTTAAATGTACTGTGAATTAGTATTTGTGTGCATGGTTCAAAATAGGCTTCTGTGACATAGCTAGTATTTTTGCAAATTTGTTTTTGGAGGCTGATGAAACTCTGCCAATTCATCTGAATTTCCCTGTACTGTGAAGGTAAGATTTTGGGAATTGTGAAACTCCACTGTACAAGGTGTAACTGTATTATCTCAGACCATTTCCTGCTTCTAAAAAATACCTTTGGTTCATCCTCAAGCTCCATTTTCAGGTTAAAAAAGGTAATTGAAGGTAGGCAGGAAGCCTGATTGTGCTTTAAAAAAAAATTTAAAAATCACCCTTTTAAACAGAAAAAACCCAAAAGAGGCACCTTCATATTTTAATGCAACAGATTGTAAATGAAGATATAAATCCCACCTTAATTGTCACTTTTAATATTAGACTGTGTCCTATGTGAGACCAAAACACATGAAGATGTCCTGGGATTTCAGTCTCTTAAGCTGTGCTCTCAATACTTCATAGAAATAGATCTTAAGAAGTTAATTGAAAAAGCTGAGTTAACTGGAAAGATTTCCAGTACCAATGGTACAATGAGAAATGCCAAACAGCAGCTAAAAATATATTTACTGAATCAACACCACTCATTTTTTCAGTTTCCTAAATAAAAACTTGCAACTTTCCAATCCCACGGTTTAAAAACAAGCAAGAACTGCTACATCAGGTAAGAACAGCCCTCCTTAATTCTAATTCAATATCAGAATATTAGTCAATTGTACTTCACATTAGAAAGTGATCACTGGTCAGCATAACCCCAACCCTGCCCTCTCATCCCCTGTCTCTCATGGTTCTGTCCATTAGAATGGGGGCAAGCATTGATTACCCTTCATCTGAAGGGAGGAATGGCCCAATAATTGCCCTGTCCCTTTTATTCCTGAGGAAGGCACAGAGTGAAGCCACCAGAACATGACCTGTGCATCTTCAGCATACAGCACAAACCAGAGCAAGAAAATCAGAGTTCCTGACTACCAAAATGAGAAGGCTCAAAGCAAAGCTCCTTTCGAAGCTGCATTGATTATCTCCCAGGTTCCCCCCCAGGTCAGAGAGAACAAGACCCCCAGCAGTTCATTTGTGCCCCTCAGTGTCTGTCAGTAGCTTCCTTCCCACTGCCACACTGCACGAGCCTCACACAGCAGGCAGTGTGCACAAAAATCCACTTGTCTGTGGGAATGCACAGAAAGGGGTAATTCTACAAACCCCATTTTCCTGGCAGAATATTATTTTACAGACTATTAAGCCTCTTAACAAAGYGATGTTGGAACATCACTGAGTGCASACTACAATGGAGCTTCTGACTATTTTTGTTGCTTTATGGAAACAAGTAACATGCAATGCTGCTAAACAGATATTTTTAGTATTTTTTAGTTTAAATACTACCAGGCTGAGAGCATGTAGAAGACATTTCCACGGCTGAGTAAGTCTCTAAAAAAGGTTTTCTAATGAAAACATGAGCACAAAATTTAGCTATCACACTATTATAAAAACTGTTATCCTCCATTTCATTGTGATAGATGCTATGGTGTTTCAAGCTTTTCTTACTGAAAGGAGGAGTTCAAACCCCCCACAGAACTATCTGGGTTGTTCTTCCCCACCCTGTGTCTGTGAATTTGATTAATCTCATCCAAATGTGCCACTTCATAGCCACTACTGAATTACCTCTAAGTTTTCCACATAGATTTGGGATCTTGTTTGTTTGGTTTTTTTGTTGGTGGTTTGGGTTTGCTTGGTTTTGTTTTAAAATCCTTCAAGTATCCATCAGAGGATAAAATATCTTCTAACAAAAGAAGGCTTATGAGGCTCATTAGGACATTACATATTTTTAAGTTAGGTACTGTCAAAAAATCCATATTCATTTAGTCATAATGAACAATAGAAGCCACTCTGAGAAAGTATCACATCTGAAAGAAAAAAACTACAAAGCTGATTTAAAAGGAAGAGACTAGTACACATAAAATATTCACTGGCCCCCTAATTAGTATTCATTTCTGTTTTCTCTTAAGACAGAGGAACATGGCAAATGGAAAAAAAAAGTTACAAATCCAGCAATATTTAAAATAGAGATGTAACTTAGCTCACCAAACTCATTATTTACTTTTTTCCCCCCTCAGGCTATAAACAGCATGCCAAGGAAAAGAGTTTCTGTGTGTGGTCATTTCTATGCATTAATATATTTTACAATTTTCTGAGGAACCATTTCCATTCTGTGCAAAAAATGCTAGAGGCAACTGTGGACTATTTGATTTTTTTCCAACTGAATGGCTTTACTATGTGATTCCAATAACTGTCASTTTTGTCAAATAGCAGAACTTTTCCATTTACTAAATTCTGCTTGTTTCATTAATTTAAGGCATGCTCTAACCACCTGTTAGAGTTTCAGTTTGCCTTTACCCCACAGATCATTCCAAGACACCCAACAGAAAACAGCAAACCAAACTTACTCCACTATTCACTGAGTGTGCAAACAGCTGAATCCATTCATTACTTACTGGAGGCATCTCAAATGGTTCACATCTCATTTAAATCAGGCTACTAAGAGACTTGGAGTAATTTYACCAAGATTTATTCAGGAGTGAAGTCCTATCTCCTGTTATCCTCTGTCAACAGGCCTTTGCATCCTGAGAAACCTCAAATACTACAGCAGTTTTCTCTGGGMTAACACCAAAAAGAAGAATGCATTCCCCAGAGCGGCACTCAGGCTGCCTGCATTGTTTGTCACTGCTGAGAGACCAATTTTAACCTGCCACCAGCCTAGGAAAATCTGTCAGAACTCCTCATGCTCTGCATGCTGTGCTCACTCACTCACAAGCTCTCCCTTCCTCCTGGAGGATTCAAGAGAGATCACTGCAACTGAACTAAGTGARCATAACACAGTGGATCACAAGCCAGCACCAGAATCCTCATGGCACATTCCCAGAACTTCCAACAAGAGAGTCATACATTGCCCAGGTATTTTCTCAATTTTTCAATACTTTTTGGAATACCTTAGAAAAGCCTAGAGTGGCACAAACTGAAATGTTTAAAGTGCATGGAAGAGACASAGCCTCACAAATTTGCTGCAAGCAAGCAGCATTATCTATAATCTTCCTAGCCAAAATGAAACCCTGAGTAACCACATGATGGGTCAGCTTTAACACTGACTGACAAAGGTGCATAAATGAGAAAAACACACTCTGGGAAGCATGTAAGAGAACTCAGATCATTAGCTGTCCAGATGGTGCACTTACTGCTGCTTAGCTTTGAATCATGAATTAAGCAGTACATAAAATCCTTAACAACCTGCATTTTCAACAAGAGTGAGTATTTTCCAGATTCTTCCAATACTAACCACAAAAAAAAAAAGTGGATAAAGATATATTGTTTTGAGTTTGTTCTTTTTTTTTCCCCTAGTGAACCTCTGTGTCTTCAAACTTAAGACTTCAATCTTTTGTTTTCAGGTTGTCCTGCTTGCAGAAATGATGATCTGTTTATACAGCTGGTGTGCTGGTGGCAATTTGTAAGAGCAGGAAGAGTTGCTGAATTTTTCTCTCTAGCTCTTCCAAGCTCTTCAGTGCTTCAGAGCACACAGCTGTGTGAAAGCCACAGCTATCACAAGCAAACAATTCAGGTGAGCAAAAGGGAGCTTGCACCAATACCAGTGCCCAAAGTTCAGCCAAAACTGTGGGATTTTACATTTTTAAATAGAATGTATTTTGAGAGAACTCACAGAAGGCAAGCGTTGGAGTGGAACAGAAAGCTACCGGAAAAAGGAGATAGACTGACTTTTTCAAAGGATGAATCTATCAGTAAAARCAACAAAAAAAGGGAATAAACCTATTTTAAAGCTGCTGAAGTACTGAATATATCACTCAAAATCCTCTAAAGGATCCCAGAGATAACCACCCAAGAAGGAAGTTCAGTCCAATATAGAACACTCTACAGCCACCTTTGAGTCCTTTTCTCTAGARTCATGTACAACTGCATCTCACCATTATTTTAATGTTCCATCTGTTTAGGCACACTCAGTAACTGCTCTGCCTGATTATGCTGACACACACATAGTGCAGCCAGCAAAGTGCTGAGACTCATCATAAACCACTACTATTTTTCATCAATAAAAYAGCAGCAAACTGAATGATGATGAACACAGGTTTGCTTTAGAGGGAAAAAGAATCCTGCACTGTGATGGGATCCAAGATATTTTGTCACTGTTTGCTGGTCAAATGTCTGTCTTTAAACTACTGATTTCAATCCCARATACATAAAAAATTATTCAAATTTCACCTCTTAAAAAAATCCTCTTTTCTTTAAGAGAAGCCAACTGGAAACCTTTTTTCTATTCCCAGCTTCATGCAAGGTTTTGAGTGGACTTGTTACAATGCAAAAAATGTCTTKTTTTCAGCAAGACATCCTGCAACTCCCACCTTGCTCCTTCCTCTGGCTTGAAAACTTAGAATAAAACTAAGTGGACTATCCACCACGACCCACTGCAGAGGGAAYAGCATCTGAGTGATAGTGAAATAGCACTCACACACAAAGCGTACAAACTTGGCAACAGAAAGCAGTGAAAAACCTTTTAACCTTACTGAGCTGACAGCAGAGATTGGTTGCAGGATACTTTTAAACTTTCAGTTTTATTAATGAAAAGYAGCACAAAATTTTACCTGTACCTTYGKTARACATTTCTGCATAACAYTGTGGGRGCAGAGCATTTACTCTAAAAATGTTGTCTGTTCAGTAGCTGAAAGTATTTTCCCGTCTTAAATATTCTCAGTTACCCAAATGAAGAACACAATCTGGGAATTCTCTGCTAAATGTAATGCCTGGGCTTTTTTCCCCCCTAAAAATGTAATCTGCCCTTTACTTAGCTTACATGAAGAATATCTCCTGATTCAGCTGCCCAGTTTTGCATCACAGGTATCTGATGGCTGAGGAAAATGATAACAGRTGTATTTAATACTGAGGTTTGTCCAAACTGCCTCATGAATGAATATATTTATAGAAACCACGAGTAGTATACTGAATACTCATAAATTAAGAAAATATTAGTAAAATATTCACTGTACAATGAGTAATTTAAAGAAATATTATCTTCAAGATGCTTTGCTATCCTCATTTCTGGGTCACAGATGCTCTTTGTTTATTTAAGATGCTGCCATTTGCTTCTCAGGAATACTCTGGAATTTTAAAATTGCAAGGAAAGTAAAGAATTTGCAATACAGGAAAATCCAATAAAAATCTTTCCATTACCATACCAGATCTACACAGAAACTATTCAAGAAATTAGTATTTTTCAGCATTAGTTACTTATTATTCTTTTCAAAGGAGAAAAAAACCCCAAACCCCAAATTCCAACTCCTTTTTTGTTCCTAATAATTTGAAGAATATTTCTGTATAAGAGTTTTACAAACCAAACCTAAGTACAGCACCTTCCTTATTTCAGGATAGAATGCTCTGMAAGTTGCCTTTCTGAAATCCAAAAACATTAAATAAGGCCAAAAGAACCCCAAGAATATTAAATGGTATATTACAAACTTGGTTTTCAGATATTAAAAGCAAATATGCCCTTCTCATTTTTTGCCTTGCAGTTAAACTGCCACTTTTCACATCAATATCCTTTTATTTGCCTTGCTCACTTCCTCCTGAGGCATTCAGCTGAAATCATCTGTGGCACGTCAACTGATTCCAACTTAGCTACAAAATGGCTGTACCTGTCAGGAATATATTTACTTTGAATATTACACAATTTAAAACCACGAGAAAAATGAAATTTCAGCAGTCTCATATTGGAATAGAATGACTGAATGTGTCTGAAGACAGATTAGAAAAGGGAGGACACTAAATTGTTGCCTAAGATACAAGGACTGATGACTGAGCAACATGGGGATTTTCTTCCAGTTTGCAATTTCAAAGCCAACCAACTGAAATCCCCATCACCTGCTGATTATCCAAAGCCCCCAAAACATAATTTTTCTTCTGTCCTGACTGCAAAAACACTCTTGTATTTCTGCTTTATCCTTACAAAGAGTCTTTCCCACCACACTTCATCACAATCTCCTGTTCCTGTTGTATTTTTTACTGCAAGTTCAACTGCAAAGCATTCATTCTCTATTTAATCCTTTATTACTCTTCACATCCTAGTTCTCTTTCATTGCTTTTTAGCCTTCAAATCAATTTTCAATTGCCCTCTTTCCYGGACCACATCCTTAGCAGGTTCCCAGTGTCAACAGACTCTCTGAAGTTTCCCTTCACACAGCAYAGCTGTAGTGACCTTGATGCAAAGACAATCTTTATGCTTCCATGGTTCTTCTTTAAGAACTGCACTCAGAGTGCTTCAAAAATGATGATACTTTTGTGTTTTGCATTACACATAAAATATTTCCCACCATAGCAAACGCTATAGATCACAAATGCATCTCAACAACTGGCTCACAAAACTAAAATGCAAGGAAAGGAAGTACCTTTTCCCCATTCATATTTGTTAAGGTTTGCTTCTATTAAAAAAAAAAAAAAAAGAGCTTATTCAGACAACAACGACAAACAAAATATAAAAGCTGATTAGGTATAACCTCCTTGAGAGATAGAAGTTTTCAAGATACAATTTTATCTTGCATTTCCTCTAARTATATATGATGGGGGAGGTACAACTGACACCAAACAAGGCTTCAAGCATCAGCACCTTGTTATCTAAAAGTGTTCCATACCTTTTCTGTGTAGCCTCCCATGGGCA
>CADDXX010000489.1:170834-223887 GCA_902810485.1 Alauda arvensis
TTTGAAAGACCTCTTCCTCAAGTACATCTTTAGAAATGACATTTACTGTKATTAAATCAGTATATTCCATTTCAAAGGTATGTTTATTTCCCTTCTGCTTTTTTTTTCATTTAAATTTCATTGTACTTGAGCTCTGTTCAGGGTACATGGGTCACAAAGCAAGCTTGTTTGAATTTACTCCTGCAAGGTATGAACAATCCCTGAGTTTTGGGCCTTGGAATCACAGTTTACCTTTTGAAGAAAACTAATTATTTAAAAGACCAAAAGCTACAGCCCCTAAGCTGAGCAGTAGAAGCAGCAACAGSAAGTTATCTAATTAGCCACAGAAATAAGGCAAGCTAGGGTGAATCAGGGCTGGTTGTATGCTAATTGATCTGAGGAATACTAATTTGRAGATAAAGAAGTGTTGGAAGTCCTTTTGGTGGCACTGACCACAAAAGCCAGCACTGCAGATAACAGAGATAATATATTATGGTCTGTGCAGCATCAAGGATTTTTTTTTTTTACAGGAATGAGGATTTTCTGATTAAAAKGAGGATTTTTTTTCTCATCACTTCAATAATCCTGAGTGTTTTTCCAATACTAATAGGTCTTGCAAAAGAGAAATTMATTTTCTTTGGTGAATAAAAAATGAATTATCAACCTAATGGTTCTGATCATATTCTGGAGTCCTACATTTACATGTTTCCCCACACCCTGATGTTAAAGGCAGCAATATTTTTCAATGACTTAATGATATTGCTGACACCCTTGCCCTTACTCTAGAAATACTGCTTAGCACTTTTTTGCCTCATTTTTTCTCAGTTGATTCCCCTCACTTACTTGTCTTTTCACCATTTTAAAACATTMATCAGTGTAAGCTAGAGAAAAATGCATCTTTACCTTGGTTTCTATATTGTTTTCTTGCACCTAAGTCACAGTGAAAAGCACATTGGATACTGCAGGTAGGAAAGAGAACTCTCCTGTTGATTATTAGAGTTCCTTGCCTAAATGACACTTTAATTGGACCAATTCCCTTCAAAGGATCTTACCTGCCAGAGTTGCCTTCCTGTGCTGAAGYTGACCTGGAMTTTTGTCATGGATTCATCCTGGGGYTACAAACCAGCACCTCCCCTTTGTGAGGCACAGCTGGTTACCTGTTCAAGGCCCAGGGTTTGTTCATTTTTACCAGGTGTGTTGACAGAGGTGTGTTCAGCTCTCTTAGCCAATTCCCAGAGCTAGCCAGCTGTCAGCACAGAAAAAGCTGCTAGCAGCTTCTCTTAGGAAATCACTWCCATGGATGGGTCCTGCCCTCCTCACTAAGAATCAATCACAGCTATCCCCTCATTCATATTTTGTATAGGCTGGAAACTGCCGTGGCAGAAGAAGGAAGAGAGCAGGCTGATGTATTTGGTGATCAAAATGAGTTKTTCTGGAGTGGTAAAACCCAAATGAAAGTTGAGGAGCTAAGAACATAAGGAGCAGCCAACTTCAAGGTGACTGTACAAMCTTATATTGTTTTGCCATTTTCTGTGCAGAGATATTAAGAAAATTGAGGTTGAGCCTTTCAGCAGAAGGTAAAGAAGTGAAAATTGCCCTTTTGGTTGCAACCATATTTTTCATTACCGGGGAAACATGTCCTAACCTTGACAAAAGCTATGATAATGAGAAAACTATTTTCTAACCARGAAGTTATTTATATTCTCAGATTTACCCCAATGTTCACAATGTTCCATCTCCCCCTAATTCCAGAGTTTCAGAGGGCTTATTTCCCCAAACCAAACCAGTTCATCTGCCTCCCGGTTTTACTGAATCTTCTTGGGCACACCCAAAATTCTTCACAGGAACATCTTTCMTAACTCCCTAGAATCCAGCTCTGAGTTATGATTAAAACTGAAAGAAACAGTTGATCTCATGTGATCAGTGCTGCTATTTCTCTTTATATTTCTGCCTTTTCCCCACTTCCCAGGATCTATTACTAATACCTGTCCTTACACTGAATCCATACACTGAATACAGGTAAATATTAGAGGAAAAAGCCTCAACAGAATGGGAAAATGTTGTATATCATAATTCTCACTTGCTAAAATGGATGTTTGCAGTGCATCATCAGCTTCACAGAAAACACTGATTTGACTTTGTCTGTCACACAGGAACTCTGAGGGGTGAATATATTTCATCACATTTTGAACACATGAACWGCAATATTGTACTGAATTTTTACCTGATACGGTGCTTAGATGAATTTGCCTGAGGCAGGAAATAAATGATGTTTTATCTCCTCTCAATGTCAAGTACACAGCAATGCAGGGAATGAAACTACCATGCAATTTGACAAAATTGCTGCTCTGTTATGAGCATACCTAACCATTGAATATCTGCTTACATTTTTCTTCCTCCTTCAGGGTTCACAACGTGTATTTGAGGAAAGCGTGTGCTCCACCCAGCTGCTTTCTCTCTGAACTCTGSCAAAAGCAGGACTCTGCTCATCACWGCASYCATTTCTTAAGGAACCAAACCCAGCCCAAGGCTGAGTGGGCAATGGCTTGTGCATGGTTTATCTTGTGAAATAACCACACCYAGAATGTTCTATATGTTGTTTCAGAGTGAAAAGGAAGAACCTGAAGGCCCACAAGAAAAGCTCCTTTCATTTCCCCAGGTTTTGTTTCAAGTTTTATATGAAGGAGACATTGCCTTTTTCTGTACCATAGTCAGTCATTCAATTATACAGAAAATGATTATTCACCAATCTTTAAAAATATTTTTTCTATAATATCTCCTTTAGCCCTACTACAGCCTCTCATGCAAATATCTGCAACTCTATTTRGGCATTCAGTAAATCACATCAGTATCAGATCCACAGAGTACTCAGGGATTTTAAGGTTTGATTGGAACAATCCAGAGTAACAGTCCAGGTTATTATTRGTTTGGTTAATCGGGTTGTAGCGTGTGAGAATTTGCTGCTCAACTCAAGGAATCTCCATTTTAAATAATCCTTAAAAATTTTTAATGTCATTGTGTCATTCATTATTTTCTGTGTCTTAATACATTCACATATGAGAGAAGAAAACACTCAGTGATTTCTTTCTGATTACAGCAGGGGAGAGRGGAGAAGCCACTCTTCCCTCCCCTCACTGTATCCTAATTCTCAGTAGGGAAATCACAAAAATTGCTTTCCTAGAACCTGGATCTAGGACAGAGAAGGGCAATGTAATAAAGAGGGTTATTGGTACCTAGGATTTACATTTATTTATGGAATAGGAAAAAAAATTAACTTCACTATTCATTATACAATCATAGTATAGGACATTTCTCCTAAAAACTGCACATCTTGATGAGCACTTTCTGTCTGATCATCTTCAATAAATCTTTTACAAGTAAGTGCAAAGATTGCCTTAAAACCATATTGCAWTTTACTTTCCATTGAGCTGAAGAAAACCCTTCAAATGAAAAACAATTCCAAGACTGTCACCTTCTCCCTTATCCACCAAAAATATGTGCATAAATAATCCATTTATTGTTGTCTTTTTTTCATATGTTACTGGCATTCAAGCAGCAAGTTAAGTGTAATTTGGTTTTACCTGAAGAAGCATTTCCTGACCAAATGAAGCTCCTTTATCCCTAGATACTAATCCAGATATAAGAATACTACAATGTTCCAGCCTCAAGGAATTCAAAAGATCATGACCACCTGTTAAATATTACCTGCAATTATGCATTGGCATCTTTACTTGTTGACACCAGAAAACCCCCCCAAAAACCTAAACAAACAAACACACAAAAAAAAAAACCCCACCCCAAACCAAAAGCCAGTCCAAAACTATCACGTATTGTCATTTTTAGGACTGAGAACAACTCAGATTAGTCTCTACTGTTCTCCTTCCACTTTGTATACAAGGGATCCAGAAGCACATTCCATAGGCTCTATACAGATACCGGGAGATGCTTCCAAACTTTAGAGAACCTGTTTGGTTTTTTGGGGTTTTTTTGTAAGCAGTGCATAATATCTTRTATTACTGAACAAGACTGCTTTAGTACAGTCAAATGTAAACTGGTGAATTTACTTTAAAATATGGTTCTCTGGTAGAAACTGTTCAAACCTTTCACCAGTGTTACTCAGGATATTTCTCCCAGCCAAGTGGCAAAAGARTTTTTAAATTAGCAGGAAGAACAATAGGTGTTGCAGGACACACAGATTGTTTTGTTTGCCAAGATGACCATTTGCACTGCAGAAGTCATGTTTCAGATGAAAGGCACTTTCAGCTGCTGTCAGGGGAACAGAAGGTGGRGAGCTACATTATGATGTGCTGCTCTAAGATGACAGGGTGACACACAAGGGACCAACGTGGCCCAGCAAGAGCTCTTGCCAAGTGAAGCATTGCAGATGAAATTGTCACAAGTGCACACCATGGCTCCTGAGCTGACACCAGTGACAGAGCAGTGCACTGCCAGGAGAGTCAGGGCAGGAATTTCTGAGAGCATTCTGTGAGCACAGGCACAGCCTGCCTGCATTGCACACAGAAATGCAGCAATCCTTGCACAAATGAGATGGCAAAACCCCATCCACTGCATTAGAGTGCCCTGCATAAACTGCAGTGCATTTCAGAACACCAAACGGCACCTCCAGCAGGGCCCAAACACATGGCCAGGTCAAAACCAGCAAACAACAAAGAAGTTTTATTCCTATGAGCCAACAACTGAAAAATAGCAGGTTTGTCTGATACAGGGCTTTCCTTAGGTCTCAGAGGCTGTCACGCTCTGTATTTCTTGAACCATTAAACAAGATAGTCACTGACTCCCTTCGTCCTGTGCAAAATCAAATGCACGCGTGATTCTTAGAGAGCAACTGCCCCTCAAAGGGAAGGCAGGAATGCTGCACTCCAAGAAATGCCTTCAGTGGTATTAGCTTTTAAAACAACAGAAAGGAATGTAAGAACAAATGGCCTAATAAGGACTGAGAAATAAATATTGGGGTGTCACTGTTACTCATGACAGCAGTGYTGGGACAAGGACAGGCCTGCAGCCTGACTCAGGGCCACACTGCCACACACAGTGGGATCCTATGGCTACAGCAACACCYAGCAAAGGGCTGAGAAAGAACCTGGTGCACAGGGAGAGACCAATGTTTAGCAAGAACTTTCAAAACAAATCTCTGCATCTAAAAGAAAAAGCATTTGCTGGAATACMAAGTCAATGGCTTGGAATGAAAGACCCAACTGCAGAGAATGTTCAAAGGACAGGCCAGAGCCTGGGCTGTAAACCTGCATTTGAGAGGGACACTAATCCCATAGCACAGGCTGGGAGATAAATAATAAATAAATAAACTAATAAATAAACTGGAATAAAGGAGTATTCCAGTGACAAAGCTATGGCCATTAAGTCTGCTTAACGGAATTGATAGCAAAGGTATTTTCCTGCTTCTTCTTTTCTTTCTCCTACTTACCAAACTCCTCCACACTGTGTTTCTGGACTATATGAGTCCTTACAATATGTCAGGTTCCCTGGTATCAACTTTAACRTATCAATAAAGCATCCCCCAAAATCAATTTCCCTACTACAATTTTTTTTTTTTTTTGCTAGATTAACTTCTGCTTATTCAAGACCCATAATATTTATGTGCTTCTGGCTCTGATTTAAACCCTGTACCACACTATATCAGTTATTCCCAACTGCATACTTCAAACAACTATTCAYTGCCACTGAAGTCTAAAAACATACTTACACAGTTAAAATTAAGTGCATGACTCTGCTTTTGGATTGAGATCACAGTTTAACACCCTAAGATTGATTCTGTAACTCCACACATTGAAAACAGTACCAAACAAAGCCTTTATTCAAGGGAAGGCAGAAAAAACCCAACTCTGGGTAACTCTGCAAGAACWTTAATCCAGTTATAAAATAATAATATAATGTATGAGCAAGCTGATTGTTAATTAGGAGGACGATAATCACCTGGAAATAYTCTTTAAACATAATGGTAGAGCAACTGGTAAGTGACAAGGACTGTTCTGGAATCTATAATTTTGATGGCTACATCAAAAGAAAGTTAAATTATTTAATGTAGCAGCTGATAAGACCTTTCATATGCACTAAACACAACTGAAATTTGTATTTATTACATAATCAAAACYGTGTTCCTCCTCTATGCTGCTACTCACCCTAATACAACACAAGCCTTATGAGTATTCCAGGAAAACAGTTCTGGTAGAAGGAGGGGTAAAAATGGTGATTTAGAGATGGCCCTTGYTTCCAGTAAAACTGAACAGTGAATTCTCCATCTTTTCTGACACTAAGAAACTGTCACTCTAGAAGAACTAGAGATTTTCACAAAAAATCATCCAAGTTGTAAAGTGGAGAAAAAGACTGTCCTTAATTCTAAACACAACATTTGTCCACAGACTGTATCAGCATGCTGTAACACAGAACCTGCCTGGTGACAGAACAGGAGCTGCTGACAGCACTGTTAATATCCCTGAAAGGTGATTCATTTTGGAGTAGGCAGGCACAACTGATGGCATAATAGCTGATTTTACAAGTGATCTAACTTAAACAGTTTGACAAGACAAAGCAGTTCATGTGGCAATGCCTAGTAACTTTGCTCCTTTGGCATTAACATGAGAACAATGTAGCAGGAAACTGAGCAACTTGCTTTTAAAAAGCAATTCTTGCTTCTTTATTGTCTTGCAAACTGCTTATTCTGAATCAGTGAGACCAACATTTATTTCCTTATCAGTTATCACCAGAATGTATGACAGCAAAAGYACATTTTCATCTGTTGTGCAAATGCTTAAATTCATTTATATCCTAAATTTAATTTACTCAATTTACCTTAGTACTCACACAAACTTTAAAAATAGCTGCAGACCTATTTTCCTCCTCACAGATGGAAAAAGTTACTTTGTAGCTCATTTAAATTGTCACAGATACTTAAAGGAATGGCAGAAACCATTGACTTGTCTGTCACATTTGCCTATAAAATTTGACTACAGTTAAGTTTCTGTTCAGGTCTCCAGATTATTTTCTCCAGTTATAATTCTATAAAGAATTTGAATTTGGGTGTGACACTAACCAAATATTTCAGGAGGACTAAACCTCAGTTACTGAATAAAGCTACTGGAAGTTTTAAAAGAATTCAAATATTTTCAATGTGGACACAATCAATTTTCAAACACTCAGTTTGCTGATATGCAGAGCTATGCAAAGAAAGAGTTTCCAGTCCCCTCTATCTGCCAGATTGTCACACAGACTGCTTCAAATATGGAACAAAGTCTCTCTGATGGAGCCTTCAGCAACCCCCAGTTTTGATATATCTGTGCTTTTGCTTTTTTCCTTACAGACATCAAACCCACAAAAGCTGAGGATCTAAAGCTTGAGTTTCATCATGACAGACTGGAGACATGAACCATGAACTAGAGACAATAATTTGATATAGAAGTGAGAAGGGGGAGACTTACCCTGAACATGCTGCAACCACGGAACAGGACCTTCCTTTTGGATTTCCTCCTCTGACACTGGAACTGCAGAACACTRCAGAGTGTCCAAGAACCTGGGACAGGCCTTGTTCAGCCACAGCTGAGATGTGATCCTGAGGCACCTCCTGCCTGCAGGCCAKGCAGCCATGGTCCTTGAGAGCACAGCAGAAAAACCCCTAGAAACAAACAGAATGAAGAATTCTGTTACAATTGACATAAAAGTTAATAAGCTAGAGCTGTTTGAGGAGGCTGGTGATGACAACAAGTGCAGAGCACACTGCACACACTTTCATTTTATTGCTCCCATCAGCTTCTCCCATTTATTTCAAGAGTTCCTGTCTCASTGTCACCAATCCTGCACTATCTGCCTTAGCCAAAAGCTATTCTTGGAGGCTGTAAAATAACAGAGTTTAGCTTGTTCAGATCTCTTCMAACTTAGAGTGCACACTGGGGATTACCTGATACCTCTGTGGACAACAGCAGAAAAACAGATTTGAGACTGAGGACAGGTAAGGACCCTCAGGGCAAACCAGATCAACATCAGAGGTTTGGACAAAACCCAACCCCAAAATACTGATTTTTAATGTGGGTATACATTCAGCACCGAGTTTTCAAAGGAGCCTCAAAACATGATGAGCTCTGCTCCCTTTTTCTGAAGGTCTTCAAAATTCTAATCCTACCTAGTGGACAGAAAGCCACTAAGTTCTGCAGCAACTTTGTCTTTAGATGGTTTTGAGATGATAACATGTCAAGCATTTGTCATAATGTCAAACCAAACTGACTCACAAAAGTAAGATTTAAAGTCTGTTACCTCCCATAAAATCAAAAAAGTTGGCTATTGATTTCCTACAGATAAAGTAAATCCTTTCTTCTTCTCCTCCTTTTGCGTTGATTTAAATATAGATAAATTTATCTATATAAATATAGATAAATTAAATGTAGATACTCTGCTGATCAGTCTTTACAAGTCTAATTAAAAGATGTTTATCTAACCTCCACATTCATAGACACACAGAACAAAAACAAACAAACAAAAACCCAACAAAAACCAAAACCCCACTAAAAATCCCAAACCCACAAAAGTAATCTAATTAAATGCTATAGAATTTTGATAAAAAATCTAAATTAAAAAATCACTTTAAAAATCAGTAAAAGCCACTTAGTGACAGCAGTTTTAGATAACACAATTCACAAAATACAAATGCTTAAAGCAAGGAGATGAGAAATTACTGACATCTTAAATCCTTCACCATGCACATGAAAAACACACTCTTCTCTTTCTTCATCACAGGCTGTTCTGACAGCAGAAAAATCATCCAAAAATATTCTAAAAAACTACGTAAGCACACCGTGACATGGTGCTAAACATTAAATGGACATTTCAATATACTATTTCTCCCCTACTTGTATCTCCCCTGATTACTGCATATATAATTTCTTGAAATAAGTTTTGAACTCTTTTTTTCCCCACAAAAACCCATGTGAATGGAATTTTTGACTTTTCCTAACCAGTACATTTACAAAAAAAAAATCACCCACAAATACCACATATTTGTMTGAATGATATAAACAACTATGGCAAAATTCAAGCTGAAGTTAAGATTGCTGTGCTTTGTTAAAGTGTTCACCCAGACACCTGATAAGAAAAATGTCTCMTGTGGCAGAGTATCTTGCTTTTAAGTGCTTACAGGATGCAAAAGTGTTACTGTTCTCACTTAGCAGCTTTTAACTGYCTTGCAGCTTTATTTTTATCAATAACAGTCCCTCTATGAAGGAAATAGAAGAGATAAAACASTTTGAATTCTGCAGGAGCACTTCCAAAGTTTAATTTCAATAATGTGATCAGATATAAAAATGAAACCAGAGTTCCTCAGCCTRTTTATCTGTAATGCTCAAACACATTTTTACTGGAACCAGGACAGGAGGAACTTTAGGTGACTTAATGATAATCCCCCTCTAACAATGGATATAATTTCAMAATAAAAGTTAACATTTGGTAAATTTAACAGTAAAATATAGCCTTCTAAAATACAGCACCCATGCCTACAGCAAAATGTGCACAAAGAAAAGGAAATTGTCAGTTTTGCTGAGAAAGCAAAAAGAAAAAGTGAAACAAATGAAGTAATTAGAAGCCCTGTGAATATACTGGCATAACATTATCACACAGATATTTTTCTAATTAATTTTTGGGGTTGCTGTATGAGAAAGGCTTTTGTCAAGTCCTAATTAGCTGATCCAATGTCCTTTAGTTCTCATAACAATGGTAATTCATGAGGCCTGCTACACATGAGTTATATCTCTCTGTAGGAATGACTTGCAGAACTCTTTTGCTTTCCTATAKTCAAATGACTGACACTACTTTGTCCTTCACTATTCCCCTGGCCATAAAAAACAGCTCTCCTTGGATTTTAACGAGGTTAAAAGAGGCACAAATTATAACAAGGCATTTAAAATATTGTTTCTGAAAATAAATCATTTTATAGATCATTTATAGCTCATAATTTAAAGAGATGTAAAGAATGGTAATATGAAATGTTTTATGTCAAAGAAGTTAACCCCCTGCCYTTCCAGCTTTTCTGCCTTGCTCCTATGAGCTGAACTTAGAGAAAATTTCTTCTTTTTAACCTTTTTTCCCCCCTCTCCCTGGGAAAATAGAACTTATAGGTTTAGACAAAGAAGATCACGTATTATTTCTTAGCTAGCTGTAACATTATTAGGTACCTTTAGCCCCACGCTGTATTTCTTTACTAGCAGTTTCTTTTTGTTCTTATTCCTGTGTAGTATTAGTTTAAGTCTTATGCCTGTTTGTTTTGTGTCTATCAAATAAATAATTCATTCTATAATAGACCAAATTAGCCATTATCAAAGAACCTGTGAAGAAGAGTGGGTTTTGGGGTGCTGGCTGCCTCAATAAGGCGTCTGCCTGCTGCCAGAAGCCTGGGGGGCAAAAGGCAAGGACTTACCTAAGCCCCCAGAGCCATAAACACACACAGCCAACCTCCCACTGAGCCTTGTCCCTAAGGGCCACACCTGAACCTCTCAGAAAAACCTCCAGGAGTGCTGAAACCTCTTCTGGGAAAACCTGTGCCAGTGCTACATCCCCCTTTAGGTGAAGATATTTCCCCGAATAACTGATCTAAAGTAAAACCAGGATACTTCTGTGACTATGCACTTCATGATACTATATCCCAAAATCATCTTTGCAGATAAATACTGCCCTTCACACCCACCTTCCCCTCCATAAGATTTCCAAGGTTGCTGTGGGCTTTAGACTGCCCAAGTTTTCTTTAACCCCATTCCTTTAGTGACATTTTCTAGAGAAGCAGATGCATAACTATAGCAAACACTGTACAATCATCTTAATCCCTCACTAATTTACCATATTCTAGCCAAGAGTAGCTGGAGTCCTTTATTAGAACACTGGGAAAAAAATACAAGAAAAATATTTGTAATGRAATTACTTTTTTGTTCTTGACATAATTCAGAAAGTTCCCAGAGCAATTATCAGCCACAATACTCCAGGGAGGAAATTAAGTGTTGCCTCTTGAGGGGGTCCACTTCTGTTCCTTTTCTTGTTTTCCTGCTGTACTTCAATGCCCCAAAGATCCTTTAAGGATCTCTTAATCTCCTTATTAATTAAATGTCCTGTAATATTTTGTATAGCCTTTATTGATCCCCTTTGTCTATTTAAGAATGCTAATCAAGTACCCAGAGAGCTGATTCTTGCACTTCTGTGTGCCTTTACGGAAGAACTGCAATAATGTAACTGTGAGATTTCATAAATCTGCCATTATCTAGATATTTTCATTGAGCAACCCGATTTTTCTTTACTGGATTTTTTTTATAGGAAGTACACCTGACAGAATGTTGCTCAAGCAGATGCAGGTTACTGAACAGGTTTTAGCATATGTGCAGTAGATCATTATTGTAATTATTCACACACAAGCAGCATGGATTAATTCTGCTTTTCAGATCTGGAGATCAGTGGGAATATAAAGTTCTCTTTAGGCAGTCTGAGCTGCCTTCAGCCCACCACASCCATCAGTAACAAAGCATTAAAGCTGAGGATCTCAGTTCCTCCTTCTAGAATCCAGATCTGCATTACCTCCCACAGCTGCACATCCCTGACAGGGACACTTGGCTTTCTTACAGGCTCAGGTGAGGTTTTTATTTCCTCTCCTGGTTTAACACTGCCATAAAACATTATGGACAAGTGGGGGGCTGCACACAGGACTGGCAACAGAAACACAACAATTTGCAGAACAATAAATACTTACTGACTCAGTGACCAGCTTTACCAATGGTTAAAGTTTCTGGACTGCAAAGAACAGTTCATAAGGCCCCCCAAATGCTCTACAGTTCATCATATTCAGATCAGGGGAGGCAGGCAGTGATGAGTGCGTAAGCTGAACGTGAATTCAGGCCTCTGATTCCTTGATCTGTTGTGCTCTGAAGCTGYTTTTCTGAACATATGGCTTACCTAATTGAGGGTTTGGGCCAGCACCAAAATTACAAACTGCGTATGCAGGCTGAAAATACAACCATATCTGCATTACAGGAAACCAAAAATAGAGGATGAGACTGAGGCATCATAAAAGCAAAAGCAAGAATTAATTACGAGGAGAAGAGAAGCAATTAATTAAAATCATGAGCTTACAATCAGAGCTGGAAAAACTAAACCTCAAATCCCAGCAACTCAGCATGCTGTGATTCACATGCAAACCACTCAAACACAGCTGTGTGAAGGAARTAGGTTCCATCAGCCTGCTCCTGCAGGCACCCTCCCCACCAGGGGAAACACAGAGCCAAGCACTTCCACAAGTGACTTCCCAGCACTGTGAGCATGGAGCACCATGAACCACAGCCAGCTGATGGCTGCATGCTGCTGTGAGCTGTGCTGMAACAGCTCCATGGACAAATGCTTGSTGCAGCCTGCTAAATTCATTTAATCACAAACACTGACTGCAAAAACACTTTGGAATCAACCATTACGTCATGTTTCCTTACAGATACTGATCATAACCATGACAGCTTTTTACCTAAACAGCCTATTCTGGACCATCTCTAGTGCTGATTAGAATCCTGAATTGATAKGAAATTTTTTGTTTTTACTACAAGGAAAGTTTCATTTTCTCTTCAAGGTATTCAGCTCATTTTCTAAAGCATTAAACTTGTAGTCAATTGCAAATAAATATTTTCAGAACTCCAAGTCACAATGTTTTGGTTTTTTTCTATCTCCTGATTGGGTTTGCTTTGAAGGATTTTCTGCTAGTGCAATTTCAGCTCACTTTCATTTGATTTTTCTGAAACTTTCAATGAATTATTAAAAACAACTTTTACCTGGAATACATAATCACGTGGACTTTTTTTAGTCATATTAGATGAAAAACTCAGATTTATGGAGTATAAAATGACAATTTTCACATTAAATCCAAATCCTACGGGCAGACAAACTTAAGAATTTGTATTCTACATTGTTTTTTCTCATTCAGATGAGCTAAGCAAAAATGAATACAGTATGTTATTAAATATTACTGCTTTCATGCTTTTTTCTGCATTTTTGTGGGCTGAGGAATGCTAAGCTGTTTCAGTTAGAGAAGGACATTAATCACCCCTTAAAATACAGTGACAGATGGAAACACTGTATATAGGTGTGTGGAGAATCATGTCCAAGCACAGGGAAACACAGCAGCCCAGTGCAGTGAACAGTTACTCCTGATGCTTTTCTGTGTTTGTTTCTGAAAGCTCCATAATGAACTGGGTAATACCAGAGCTAGCACTAGAGAATGCTGTCAGCAAACACAAGGGAATTCARGATATTACCCAGGAAGTTCTGCAGCCTGCCTCCATGGGAAGAAATGGAGCAGCTTGAGRGGAGGTGATTAACTGAAACCCAAACTGACTGCACAGCACAGCACATGGCTGTCACAGAATTCTCCAGGTGAGACCTTCAGCCAGTGCCAGGTATTCCCTCAGCCTGTGCTGYTACATTTAATTCCAGCATTTACCACCTGGCAGGCACTGCTGAATCCCTCAATACTTTGATAACACTGAGAGAGGGACAGGCATGTCTCTGCTGCTTCCCCTGGGTTGGAGACAAATTCTACCCTTTTTCAGTAAAGACACTTGGTCAGAAGAGACCTCCTGCAGATGAAAGAACTGTCCCATATGGCTCTCTCCTGAAACAGGGGGATGTTTTGTACAGAACTTGAAATAATTGAGGGAAAGATCAAACATAAATGGGAGCCATCAGGCAGAAGCACAG
Source organism: Alauda arvensis (assembly GCA_902810485.1). NCBI lineage: Eukaryota > Metazoa > Chordata > Aves > Passeriformes > Alaudidae > Alauda > Alauda arvensis. Next base: position 184,551 of record CADDXX010000489.1, read on the forward strand.
GCCAGCTGCATGCAAGAATTCAGCAGAACAAATTGTCCAGCAAGACTTAGCCCAATCCAGCTGAAATCACCATACCAGGATCATAAGATCATCTAAATAAGCTTCTTCTTTTAACGATTTCCCACTCTGTGAGTTCAATAAAACCAGCCCTTGAGAAGTTTTGGGTTCCCCTGAGAATCTTCAAACTCTCTTTGGCCAAAGGCTGTAAACATCACATGACTTATTCCYCACTAAATGATTTCATTCTTTGATGGGGAATTGGATAGCAGCAAATACAGAACTTGTTATTACATACAAGAATCTAGGTATGCCAATGTATWTGGGGGCCTGAAAAGGAATAATTCACAAAATGAGTGGAACAAAATGAGTTGAGAGAACTTACTGAACAACTAGAGACCATAGTTTTTATAGGTTTTACTAAAAAGATAGTAATTTAAAGCTGATGCTATATAAAGCTGGAGAGTGGAAGCCTGAAGCTGAGAAAAACAGTGCACAAGAGCATTACACTATGTCATGGAARCAAACACCTGAGAAGCAGAAAATGGTTGGTTTCCAGCCCAAAGTCAATGCCAGCCTCTCTAATCAAACAAAAACCATTAAAGAGTAAGTTAAACTGTGACACTGATGTGGACATGAGTCYACAACAGCTGGTGATAGGCCTAGAAAAAGGAAATTTAACAAAGAAAAAAAGACATTTCTTTCAAGGTGAATTACAAGAGCAGAAACTGTTATAGATTGAGGTGAGAGAAGGATTCTCTTTTCAAAGTAATATTCTCTGTAATGCTTGAAAGGTCCATGGAAGTATTTTACACTGAAAAGTTTTGAGATGTATTGGTTTGGAGAAGAGAAGGAAGATAAGTAGAGGACAGTTTACACCTTGCTTTTCATTTCACAAGTGTTCAGACTTCAAAGAYATGTTATAATAGTGCCTGTTTGTCRGGTGGGGAGGGTGTGTGCTTTAATTGAAGTTATGTAAGCACCAAATACTAAAGAGCTGGGTCCCTTATAAACATTCATCAAGTTCAATTAGTATTAATAAAGCCTATAGGAAAAAAATGTCAGACCTGACTGCCAAAAATAAGACAAACTAGAAAAACCATCTTTTCTTTCACTGCTCAAAATTCAGTATCTTCTAGTTTTTCACTAGTGCATCAGTCCAACTTCAAAGATCAGAATTTTAAATGGTGATTATCRGTATTTTTGAGAGCACTCCCTTAATGACATCAATTAAAATCATTTGGTATAATTAGGGGGAGACTTAGGAGTTGTGTAGTTTTGGACTACTTTAAAAATCTTAGTTGTCCAATTAACCTCACACCAAAAAAACCCCAAACAAAAACAACAACCAAAAATAAAAAACTTAGTTGTCCAATTAACCTCACACCAAAAAAACCCCAAACAAAAACAACAACCAAAAATAAAAAAACCAACCAAAAACACCCCAAAAAGCATATTCCTTGCAAAACCCAAACAGATTTATATTTCAAACCGCTTGCTTGAAGCTTTCCAGGCTTCAGAGCTCTCTCCTCCTTTTCCTCTGCTCACAGTTACTCAGTGAGCAAGCTGTGCACAGCACATGGTCAGCTGAGGGTTTCATCTGCCACTTCCAAAATACACATGGCCTAACTGTCAGTTCAGGTATCCCACTTTGGAGACTGCAAAAGCTGTGACTTTTTCTAATTTGGGTAAAGAAAATACTTCACAGTCTCCCAAAAGTCAAAACACAGAGATGGAAAAGAGTAATTCTCCAAGTTTKCTTTGGTGTTGAGCTTGCTCGACACAAGCAAGATCCATGATCTAACTTCATTCTCAACCCATCCATCCTTTGTACTCCAGGCATAATAAGCTAAGAACATATAAATAATATTTAACTCACATTATTATAGGAATCAAAGGATCAAAGAAATGCACTTTAATGTATTGCATTCTTATTGCTCCAAACTTGAAGTTGTAAGTACAGATGAATTTTTTTAAATATTCAAGTTTAATTTTCTTCAGTTCAAATGAAATCTATGCCTCACTGCAAAAGCATGTCAGAAACAAAAAAAGAGTGACTGCTGTAAAGTGAACCATATCTAAGCAGTTACGGATGAGAGACTTTGTGATTCCAGTGTCTAAGGAAGAAAAGCAGCTCACCTGAGCCTCCTACTAAGATGTAAACAGGGAGAGTGAGTGAGACAGGAGCAGTTTGAACAGAATGGAGAAGAAAGTAACTCCTTTACTGTGAAGGGGGTTAACCAAACAAATTCAAGATTTTTCCTGAGAGAATTAAACAAGAACATGAAACAATYTGCACTGTGTCATTTCAGTGTGTCACAAGACAGAATCCAAAAGCAAAAAAAGGTATTTAGTAAGAGCATTATGAGCTGGACATCAGGGAAAGATCCTCTGTCTGCCCCACAGTGCTCTAAAAACACTGACTGTGGTTTTGGAAAGCCCCATTATTGCAGTAGACAAAAAGGGCTTTCACAAATTCATGTACTAGATGAGCATCACTTATCTATGCTTTTGGTCTTTTGCTATTTTAAATCTTTGTAATTTGATAATCTATGTTATTTGATACCTGGTAATTTGTTTTGTGACTTTATCAACAAAAGCCATGTTTYATAAATGACACATAGATGAAAAAAATCCTTTTAATAGAACACACAGCTAAGCTTTTTATCTTTTTTTCCTGAAGACATATTGACAAAAGACAAGTGAAGCACAGTCAGCTAACAGGGATGCAAGTGTAGGAAACAGACTATGAAACAGGTATTTAACTGCTTTTCTCTTCAGACAACAAGGATCATCATTAAAGAGAAAGATAGTAAATCACTGCTAAGAAGGCATGAGCTGTAAATCTTCACATCCCATCCTATGATTTAGAAAAGGAGATGTAGAAAAGGAGATTAAAAAATGAGAGGAAGTCAACAATCTGTATCAAATGGCTTGGAAAGCACTGGTTATCCTTCAGGGAGGGATAATTATCTCTGGCTATATCCACACTGCCTTGTGTTGGCACCAATGTGCTCCACAGTGTGAAACAGATGGTGCACACTCTCAAAGCTTCATGGCCTTACTGGATAAACAAASCTTTGAAACACAGGAATAGATTGTGGGGACAGGGAATTGTGCATCCTGAGAAGCAGGGCTAAAGAGAGCTCTCATTATAATCCMCAGGCAAGTCCCATTTCCAGCAGAACACCATCTCTGTGCCACGTTAGAACAGGGCTGGTTATCTCACCTCTTGCACTGCAGCCTTTGCTGCATCAGAACACAGCAGGTGACCAAGCACCCCAGAGAAWCACTGGGTGCTCCYTTCTCCAGTGTGGGCTCTGTCTGAKGGAGAGGTCACCCCAGAAACTGGCCCAAAGTCTCTTCAACTACTCCCCTCCACTCTGGTGAGAGCCCAGCTGGAGTCAGCTCTGCAGTCCTGGCTGTGGGACAGACATGGATCTGTTAGAGGGCTGCAGAGCAGCACCAGAAAGTGCTCCAAGGGYTGGGAATCKCTCCTGTGAGGACAGGCTGACAGAGCTGGGGTTGTTCAGCCTGGAGACACCTTAATGCAGCACTCTCARTACTCAAAGGGGGCTTGTCACAGAGATGGACACAGACTGTTTAGTGGGGCCTGTGGCAATAGAACACAGGGTGGTGGCAGATTTAGATCAGATAGAAAAAGGACATTTTTCACGTGTAGGATGGTGAAACACTGRAAGATTTCCCAGTGGTGGTAGATGCCCCATCCCTGTAAACATTAAAGGTCAGGTCAGACACTGAGCAACCTGATCTAGTGGRAGATGTYCCTGTTGATKGCATGGGGSTTGAACTATATAACCTTTAAAGGTCCCTTCCAACMCCARCCATTCCAGGATTCTATAGAAAATCACAAAATCAGAAGAGTTGAGGATGGAARGGACCTTTAAATGTCCCTGTTCAAACCTCCCCCTCCAGCACTCTCCTAGAGGGCTGAGCAGGACTCAATATTCCCTCTTTGTGTGTGCAGGAGATCCTGGTGGGTGTAACCCCGTGGCACCTATCAAACTGCTTCTTTTCAYGGAATAGTCATAGGAAACACCAGGATGAAAAGTAGACAAAACTAACACTTAGTTTTGTAAGACCTAGGAGTGACTACAGAAACCACMAAATGCAAACAAGTCATTTCCTGAGCTTGGCTTTCCCTTGAAAAGCTGTACAGACTAATAGACATTACTAATAAACACTCTGTACTGGTCAATCAGAAAATTACTAAAATGGAAACAGAAATAAGTGAATCCAGAGATATTTTTAGCTGCAATGCTACTGAAAATATTTATCKAGTAGTTATTATTACAATAAGACACTGGATTCCCCAGAACTTTGTAAAAGGTTTTTTCCCTTTAAACTTTAAAAATTACTTTCTATTAAAAAAGCAGGTTCAAGAAGAGAAGATACCAAAAATATTTCACATCATAGACAATTGGACATTCTTGTTCCAGRTAACACCCTCAGAGTTTTATTTCTCTCTGGTTTGCATTAACATTAAATTAAGAACATTTTCCTGGAGATTAGACTTGAACTCAGCCACACTCTTTCCATCATTTCCTTGCCATCAAAAGACAGTCACTGCTAACCCTGACTGGAGAGGAAGGAGCAGAAAGGCAGCAYGTTCAAGGCTCCCCTCCATGCCCTGCTGCCTCTGAGAAGCACCAGCAGCTGCTGAGCACAGCGGTGAGGGAAGCACTCTGGCCGTGAGCAGCTGCCTGCCCTGCAGTAATGTGTGTTCAAAATACCTGCTACAGGTAATTCTGTGTCTGCAGCGAAAAACCCTCTGCTGCTCCCAAGGACAAAGCTCACAGTACCGAGCTGTCTGAAAGGTGAGTGCCTGATTTCCTGCAGGTACAGGCTTTGCCCCTGCCTTTAAGAGCCTGAAGATGATAAAGAAGACACATGTGAAATAGAGAACACAAAGCAAGCATGAAAGTCTGCAAAAAGCTGAGTTAACRCTCAATCCTTTCTCAAGGGATTCAAACCTAGAGCACTCCAGAGTGCAGGCAGGTGCTTAAGAACCCATACACCTAWAAGTGACATAATGGAGACAACTTTCAGTGCTACAGGAGGTTGGAGCTCCTGACACAGCCAGTCTCCTTTGCAGAGCTGCTACAACAGAGCAGCAGGCCAGGCCATTGCTGCTGGTGATGCTCCTGGCACAGAGCAATGCCCACCTTGCAGAGGAACACAAATGGCCCCAGCCCAAAGGCACTGCAGTGCCATAAACACCTCCAGCTCTTTGCACACACAGGTACAGCTYAGAGGGACTGCAAAACCTGCAGAACATCTCATTTGTCCGAAACCAGACCTGTGGTCATGAAGAAATGGGATAGAATGCTCAGCATTCCTGCTCTCAGCACTGGGATGTACTCATTTAGTACAGGATTGGTATGAAATGGTATTGCTCATTTTTCCAGACCAGAAAGTTCATCTTGTGAAAGGTGTTTTCCCTTTAAACTTCAAAAATTACTTTATATCTTGGCAGCTTAAACACCACCTCATCTCTCCCTCCATGTAAAATGATCCTAGCCTTTCCTTACCCTTCACTTTAATTATTCTAGAAATCAACTCCTTCATTGCATTAACACAAATCAGCTGATTTACACTGAATTTTCCATCCACAAAACTAAGAATAAAAATATGAGATGTACTTTGTAAGCTTTTGAAATAGAGGTTTTTCTGTTTCCAGTTTTCCTGTGTATGAACACTGATAAATGATATCTTGTACATTKTGACCCATAAAAACCCAAAAGGGCTCTGTGCAGAGAAGCCTTCCTATATTATCTACTTGTAATTTTGCCAAATCTGTTTGTTTTGAGGAATCTCTCTGCTCCTGCTCACTCCTCGTGCTTCCTTAGATAASTTGTTCTGGGGGAMTCATTCCTCTAGGCCYAGGTAACATATTTGCAYTGCCTGCTGAATTTCCAGCACTGATGTGATGCCAGCTGAACCCAATAAATACATTAATTGATATCATTAAATAATTAACTGCTGAAACMCAACCCACCAATGGAAAAGCAGATTAAAGCCATTTTTTGAGAGAACWGAATCACGTAAAATGATAACAAAGGTAAAACTCAGGTAATAATTTAAAAGAACAGAAATTAATTCATTCCTTTAGKTTGATGGAACGTGGTTCCACTACATCAGGATTAATAATAACCTTCTTTCACATCAATGATACTAACACAATCAAACAAACCCATCTCAGCTTTATAAAAAAATGTATATATCTTTTATGAAGGCAGGGTTGCAGGTTTTGGCCTTCATCTCTGTCTTTATCATTACCTATATTACAAGTRAAAAAGCATTCATATTCTTGTTCCAAAGTGCAGAAAAAGGTTCTGCCCTGGGTGACCCAACATTTAGTAAGGCTCATGAATCTCACTAGGAGAAAAGAAAAATGGAAAATTTCTTCCAGTCAGATAACAGAAGGGAATATTAAAGGCTTGACAATAGATGATAAAATGATTTAACTRAATCTTTCCTATTTGAGATAGGGTTTTTTTAATGGCATTCTTTTATAAAAACTGTAAAATTACATTTCATCAGATTTTGATAATTAAATCTCTCTCATTATACAGTGCCCAATCATACATTAGAAGTTCTTTCTATAATGTGAAGAAAATTATCCTGCAAGCTCTTTGAGTGGAGTTTTTTCAGTCACAAATAGAGAATGTAAATGWCATGCCTTGATAATTAAGAAACTAGACTCAGATTTCTAATATCAYTATTATAATTCTAATTCTGAGAAGGATATTCAGTATCTAACACCTCTATGAAGAATTCCAAAGGATCAGCCATTAAGCTGACAAATGCACTCACAAGTGCTTTAGAATCTAGGCCCCATTAAAAAAGCCATCTGACAACTCAGCAGTAAGAATGCTAAAAATGAACATTTTTTTAAAAAAGTAAATATAGTTCCAACTTAAGCAAAAAAGTAAACAATAGACAATTAACTTGGGCAAATGAGTAACACCAGTGTCTGGGGTACTGTGCATTCCACCCAGAGCAAGTGAAGTTTTAAACTATAGACCATAACCTGCATATATTTCAAGTATAAACTATAGTTTGTACTGTTTAAATATAGGATTTCATGTACTACATAGAACACCAACCTCTTTTTAATCAAAATAAATCTGCATTGGGACTGTTCAGATATTGCAAAGGTTTGCTGAAGGAGTCTGTGCCTAACAGAGTGATGTGGCACATCCCTGTGTGTGGGTCAGAGRGAAGAGGCTGTTGATTCACCAGGATACTGCTGCTGTATTTCTGACACTGCTTAAAGCAACACCATCCCTGCACTCCCTCTGCTGCACGCAGGATTTGAAACCCCTCAGCCACTACCAAAGAAATCCTTGTGCTGATGCTGCTGTGGTGAATTCTAACACAAATGCACAAACACCTGCTGTATCAGAGTCTCCAATATTTACAATATACAATATTTATATTTTCTGTTCAGCTGTAGCCAACATTTCCATAGGGGGCAAACAAATGCACATTGAGGCATACATGCTTACAAATGTCTTCTGTTTACTCTGGATTCTTCAATTGTGCTTTTCTCTTTTTTTTCTAAATATCACCAAGTATGTGCATAATAGAAACCATTCTCATACAATCAAGTTATCTCCACCCATTGATAGGAAGTACCATTTCCAAGCATTAACTAACAGRATTTTTATTAAGGACATTTAGCCCCTTCCTCTGGCTGTAAACTGTGCTGATAAGACAAGCCAGAATTTTCAGTCTGTTTTCTTTTATATTCTAAGTGAAATAGATTAAGCTCTAAACAGATAATGGTTCATACAGAAAGCACTGAACTGCTGAAAAAAGTATTTTACCAAAATATTAGACACAATATTGTCCTGCAAAAAAAAATACCATCAATAAAAAGTAATATCCAGCATGATATGAAGGGTCAGACTGGGAGATATTTTCTAAAATTAAGACCTATTGATACAAAGCTGTATTATTATGTAGCTAATCAGATCTGTACTGGAGGTTGATAATAAAGTACTGCAGAATGATTTTTTTCCCTCCCCACAAAAGTCTTGTTTTGATGTTGTTGTTTTACACATCGGAATAAAACTTGTTTTCGTTTCCTGTTCCCAACAGCTGGGTAGGCTCTTGGCAAGGGTRCTCTGTCTCAGGGCAAGAGGGAAAAAGCCTCTTTTGATGACACTTCCAGTGTCCCCCTGCTATCACAATTCCAGCAGGGACTGTGCCCCGAGGGTGCTCTCTGTATTCCACAAGAGGAGAGCTCAGCTGACTGCCTTGGACTCATCTCCAGCTCCTCTGAATGCAGACTGCTTCATCTGTCTGTGTTTAGTGGGGCTGCACCCAGCAAGAGCAGAAGCTGCAGTGCATAAACTGTTCTTGCTCAGGCTGACAGATCTGTCAGGATCTTCCCAGAYACATGCTGGTCTTCACCTTCTTGTCTGGAGAATGCCAGCTGTGACAAAGTATGCAAATTTAATTTAATGCTTTAATGGTTTGTGTCATATTCATTAGGGAGCATGCTTTTTTTTAATTAACTTTGCAAAAGATGACTTCTGACCRCTTTGAAGTTGAACACGTGTTTGCAATTCATAAACATGCCAAACCCAATACCCTGCTCTTTCTGCTGACAGTTTTTAGACATTACTGTCCTACAGCAGATGGCTGAAGAACCTAATAAAGTAATGTTGTACAAAGCAACAGAAATAAGCTTTGCTCTGTAGTTATCACAAAAAACCAAAACAAGCAAACAAAAAACACAAACCCACAAAGCAAAACCAAAAATCAAACAAAGCACCAAACAGACAAAAATCAAACAAAGAACCCCCTACAGAACTCCCTCTCTAATACACTGATATAATTCCTGCAAAGAATTGAATGGGCTTGTAAGGTATTATCAAAAAATCCTTCACTGGATCAACAACCTCTCTGGCCAAGAAAAGCTGCCACAACACAAAACTCAGACAGCTTTTAYTAAACCTTGTCTCTCTGTGACCTGGGTGCAGATAAAAAATTCCATCTCCTTGTTCTCAAGTGTTTCCTTTCAGGCTCCTGCTATTGAATACTTCCTCCATCCTCAAGTGAGGCCATGTGCCCCCACTCTGGCTGCTTTCTTCACACTTCCCTACACTTCAGCTAGGGACAAAAGACAAGTCTGGGAAGAGAGCTTACTTGAGAACATCTGTAGAGTTCTCCTTAAAAAAAGGCTAAAGATGAACTGATGGATTCATAGAAGTCTAAAGGAAACTCCAACTGAAACAGTTTCCTCACATTTGGGTTTACTGAAAGTCTGTACATTCAGCTTCTTAAGAGAGACAAGAACACTGSTAGATTTGAAAGACAACAAAGGAAAAGAAAATAAAGAAATGTAGTAGGGGAACCACTCAGTTTGCAGTTCTAAGGAGTCCAGGTGTTTCATGCTAAATACCAAAAAGGCAATATGACTAACATAAGAGTCACTACAAATGAAACCAATAATGTCAAAGATGCCTCAAAAACACTGAGCTAATGCTGAAATAAAATGCAGTAATATGATTAACAAAAACACCCCAAAGGACCAAAAATAATATTCATGTTATTCTCTTAGATTTGTTTAGGTTTTGTCTTGAGGGCAAATGAAAAATTTGGGCAATATTTTGCACATAAATGAGATAATTTAACACACTCTAGTGCTTTCCAGAAACCTGTGGAATTACTTCCTCTTTTTTTTTGTTGTTGTTGTTCAACTTAATTCTCAATGCTTAATGAATATAGGCATAAAATACTTTTTCTGTATTTCTTAAAGCATTCTTTAGTACTCAAGTCTTCAAATTACAGCAATAAAATGAATAAATATTTGAATTACTTTTACTTCTCTTTTTTCAGCTTTAGAATATTATCTCAGCTGTACCACTGCCACAAGTACAAGCCAACTTCCACTWCTTCTTTCAGCAGAAGAAACAGGTAACACACTCCTTACTGTTTTCTTATTTCTTGTTTCCACACCATCCTTTCAGCAGAAGTTGTCATCCAGGAACAAGCTTGTTCCTAACCAGGATCAAATGTAACTAAACCTTCTCACATGTCAGGCAAAGCATTTCTACTATAGCAGCAATATCCCCATTAACCACTCTGAAAGAGCACAAGAACAAACTGAGGAATAGAGGCTCTCCCAGGGTAGTTTGTATGAGAAATAATTYCAGTTTTGTTTCTGAAATATGTATGAATTACAGTTTAAAAAAGGAAGCTTTGTCTAGAACTCAGCCAGGCCATTCCCTCCTGCTCTCAGAGCTCTGAGCTCTCGGGCAGAAAACAAAAAAGAGGATGCAAACAAAATATTTTGCATAATCTGTGCCAAGTTTTTCACCCAAAACAACTACTGTGGGTTTTGTGTCTTCCTCAAGGCTCTCAGGAAGAGGTTGAGGCTCAGTTATTAAATAAATACCTCAATGTTTCTACACATTGTTGGGACTTAGAGCCAGTTCTGTAAACCCAGCTTCCCTAACAGAGCACCAAACTTGCACACCAACAGCTGCCTCAGCCAACAGGCWCTTTCATTTTTATATTTTATTGCTACAAGCATGCATCAAAATGGCATTAAAATTCAGCACAAGTCAGATGAGTAATTCCTATCAGAACTCTGGAAAATTCCAATTAATGAGCTTGGGAACACTGAGGCTAATAAGTGAAAATGCAGTTATTTTTAATTAAAAGGCACAGTGCTAATAAGGAGCAKGAGCATGCAAAGCAGACACCAAGGAGGCAGAACTGGCCCACAGAACTCCTGAGGAGGCACCGTGGCCATTTCCCTGAATCCTTTTTATCAGCACTTGACTGCTTGTTTGTTCCAGCAAATTACATTTTGTTAGAAAATATCAGTTTCACTCGGTGGGAATGACAAAAGATCAATAAAGTCACAAACAGGGGGAATGTGTAATAAGTCTGTGAGAGCTGGGAATATGGACAGTGTGTATGACAGATTGTTTCASTGCTGCTGGAGAACACTGTGACATGCTCAACAGCACAGCTCTTGCACTTCCCTGCTTTCTCTAAAGGAGGAAAATCACACCACTCCTGAAAAAGGGCTGTAAAAACTTCCCAGTTGAAGTTTGCAGATTAAATGGATGGGGAATGCTCACAAAATTCTCTGCTTTTTCTCTTTCTGTTCTGGAATGCCCAATGTGAAAACAGACCAGCTGAAACGTGTCCAACAAAGTGAAAGCAAAATCAGACTGAGATGAACAAATGAAACAACCCCACTTGAACTGTAGGGAGTGCATTTTGGAAAACATCAAAAGTCACACGTGCATGAAATATTGTGACACTCTCCTGCAAGGATTTTGACAAGTAAAGCAGAGGGCTGGCTATATAATACAAATACATAGCACAAAGGCACAATACTCAAGATACCTGATCTATAAATCTTTGCCCTCTTTTCAATCAGTCTCTTTAGTACATTGTATATTTACATGCCTCTCAGTTGTTTTAGCTAACCACAGTCTCCTTTAAGAAGAATTTATCCAAATTGCAGCTTGCATTGCGTTTATCCCTAATATTTATCCTTGCAGTTCCAGCCATTTCCCACACATGAAAATTCCTGATGCTTTTGAGCTTTCCAAGCTTTGGACTACATCCACATTTAGATTTKTAAGTAGGACAAAGAAAAGGTATTTTTCAAGCCCATGGAAAATCTGTTAAAATAATACACCCAATGAGTCTGCCTGTGGTTTGTGAAAAAAATTGTGAGGTTGTAAATAAATTTGAATTGCATCAATATGATATATTTTAATGTTCAGAGATCTCCCAACCTCTCTCACTGACCCAGCCTTGGCCAGCAGCACGTGCAGCTTCAGAGCCATCAGACTGACTCTGTGACTCTGCTGGACATGGGGGAAGCTCCAGAGGAAGAATCCCTGCTACCAAAACCAGGCTGTGCAAAACCAGTACAGCAGTTCATTATAAACTGGTGTTTAATTAAGAGATTTGCCCTAACAAGCTGGATTTAATCCTAAATCAGTGAGGTCAGTTGTGAAGGAGGATTTTTGGAGGTGGGTCTCATTGTGACAATCAAACTGATGTCCAGCAATAATAACTGTACTATTATAAAGCAACATTAATTCTGATTAAAACCAGAAGTGTATGATAYAGATATGTAAATAAATACATGCAATAATATGYATGTGTAAATGATGTGTAATGATGCAAATGAASACATAATGCAAGACAGAATTTGATCTTTGTTATCAATAACTTATGCTTTTAGCAYCTCAGTTAAAATTTATTACTAATAATTCCCAAATCCACTTAAACATTACAATAGTTGTTGAAAAACTAGTTGCTTTAAAATAATGTCTGTGGCACCTGCTGCACTGTAGCCTTTCTTTTCAATGCTCAGATGCAATTAACACTAAAGAAGGCATGAACCATCTAGGGAAATTTGGTTTTCAATGGATTAATTGCAGTGACATAATTAGCACTATTTAAAATCAAGTATTAGCATGACTCCTAAGACAKAGTCTAAGCAACAAGCATTTTAAGGGCTATTTATATAGCACTTYTCCTCTATGGAAAGTAAATAAATCCAGTTTGTTTGCAAGACATGAGTTCAGAAGAACCCAGGTTACATTTATAATGTATACYACAATTACCTGAACAGACAGACATTTCTTTTATTGGTAACTTATTTATAGTCAACTTCAAAATACAACTGTTCTCACAACAACTTGGTATTATTAAATCAATTACTGCCCAGAGCCAGAAGACTGCAATCCTACTTTAATGCAAAAGTACCTTTCATATCACTTTAGTAAAATATAGATCATCAGTGGACTTTTTTCCTGAGCTTTCTCTTTTTGAAAAGTCAATGACATTGATCTTTACCCAGAGATGTCTTACCCAAAAAGACCTGAACAGAGGTCTGTACAAATAACCTCTGTGAGCAAGTCTGGATAGATTACACATGGTAATGTTTAAGTAATGACACTGTTTAAGTCATTACAATAAAGACAGACTCTATTTTGTAACATAACGTAACAGGGTGATGACTTCAGTGTTAAGAATAAGCTAGATTATCTGGTCTGGGGCTTTTTAAAGTGTGTAATACTCTATGGGCAGTGGCAGCTAATAATAATAATAATAACAACAATAACAGCAGATACTCCTGGATGGGGCAGTTCTGTGACTTTCACATGCAGAATGYTTCACAAACATCCAATAACATCCTAAATGTAAAGGATATCTCAACAAGAACTGCAGGGAGGGTCACACTGCCTGTGTAGGAACATTCAGGGGAAAAATAACCTATTTACTGCAGTTGCTGGCAAAAATTCARTTCTAATGAGCAACAGTGTCTCAGGGAATCTAAGGAGTTTTTCACCAGTGGATACAGACTGCAATCACCTTCAGCAGCTACACTGGATGCTAAAGGTGCCCAGGGTATACTGGCTGAGTTTCCAGTATTCTGCTGCATTTTCTGTGCCCAACAGCTTTCCCAGGAAAATAACTTTGTAAAAGACGATGTAATTATGCAAAGATAATCAGAGAACAGTAAAGGGAATATCACCACTTTCACTGGCTCATAACTACACTACACACTCCCATGAATTATATATGTTAGGGATTTCTGTTCCCTTTTTGAGCTTTTTACAAAAAACTGGGGAAAAGTTCACTAAAATGCTGGGAGTCAAATCAGAGCCAGAGGTTACACATAAGGTAAAGGAAAATCATAAGTACTTTTAAAATGTTTTCTGAGTCTTCTATGATGTTTCTGCATACACAAAGTGCTTGGCAAGTCTGTTCTAGAGGGCAGAGTCACCCCTTCAGAACAGTCAGCACAGTGAAAGAACACTATAATTAAAGGGATTTCTACTATTATCATCATTATTATTACCTYTGCATCACAACAAAACACCCTGGTATTCCCTGATTAGTACACAAGCAAAGTAATATTGGAGTCTGTGTGCAGGGATAAAAGCACATATGCAATAATGAGGTSTATTACAGAGGGACTTCACTGCAATTACCCTGCAAACCAGCCCTGAGCCCCCTAAAAGCACAGCACACAGACCCCAGGGGTGCCTGCATCACTCTCAGGTGTCTCCTGGAAACTTCTGCAAGTGCCAATTGCTTGGTCCAGGCAGAGRTAAGTACCATAATCTTGCAGCTATGTATGGGGCAACCAGAACTGCAGAAAAGGCTACTTGAACGAAAATATAGGAAAAATACATGGCCATAACTAGAGCTGATAATCACCTTGGGAGACTTGTGTGTCCAGGAAGAACAATTTTCTAAATTAAGTCCTGAGCACCTTGTGAAAGAGGAGGAAAATTGAGGGGTTTGTATTTTTTTCTTTCTTTAAGCCACAGGAATTCATACGCTGGTTATTGCTCCAAAAGGGATCACAGCATGCTATAGAATAGGAATTATCAAATTATAGATTTCAGCTTTCCAGAGGCAGAGTCAATCTCTCAGGTGCCAACATGCTTCACAACCTCCTGGGGTCTTTAGATGGCAGCACAGCTTATTAACAATCTGCTTGTCTGTTCTCCTCACAGGCAACAAATCTGCTCTCACTCTCCTGAAACAGGGTTAAGACTAACACAATTACAAGAGCTGCATCACTTAATTTTGATGAGCTCTTCCATCAGGCTGCACAGGACGGGTGTGCTTGGGAGATGTGATTCCTGAAGGCATAGGSCAGGAGGTTTGCTAACAAAACAACAGCTGCATCTCAGTGCTCAGGTTAAACACCTGAGCACCACAGATGCTAAAGATGATCTGGGGCAAGCCAGTGATTCTGCAGGCTCTGTAGGGTTGTGTTCAAGCAAATCTACTGAAAAGGAATACACTGTGGCTGTCCTGGATRATTTTGAAATTCAGAACACAAAGTTCTGAATGGAAAAAAAACTTTATTTCTAGTATTTTTCAACCCAAATGCTTCTACTCAGTCTACACAACCAGCAACTACCTTTTGAAACAACATTTGGGTAAACTTGTAACTCTGAATGGAAAGGTACAACTGACACATGGGCTCATGCTGCTGCCTTTGCTCCTTTTCTGTCTCATTTTTYCACAGGTGGATGCTGATGGAGAGGAGGAAGAATAAGCTGTTGGTTTTACAGCTCCTTGCAGTGAAAAGGAATCAGTAATGAGAGTCTGCACTGCAAACAGAACAGGTAGAACTCTACTGCCTCCTTCCCAAAGAACCCAACCATTTCCAGCCACTGGGAGATCTGGCAGGGAGCACAAGGACAAAGTGCATGGCAAGCTCAGTTCTAGGTTGGGAACTGCCAAGCTGCTCCAAACACAGCTCTTGAAAACTCCTCTGGAAGGAATTTTCCTGCAATAGTATGACATTGTTCTTACAATTCTGATTTCTGAGATGGTCTTAAAAGTAACAGCATTGTACACAACTATCCTCCACCAACATCTATTTCTACACCCAGATTTTTAYATAGCAAGGGAAATCCATATTTATTCCTTTCTCACTTCTTGCCTGAATCCAGGATCCAGTGCCTTTCACATCACAGATAGATGGGAATGTTTATTAAACTAAGTTCAAGCCTGTGACAACCAGACTAAGCATGGCATAAACAAATAAATGTGCCATAGATGTAGTTGCTTATCTCTTAATTTTCTGCATTACCTTTTGCATCTTTATCCTGAAGACCGGTTTTGTTTTCAAACTCCAAGTCTCTCCCAACTTGTTTGGTACCACAATATGATGTACCAAGAGCTCCTCACTGCTGATACCACGTCAGTGCTCATTCTTCCAAGCTGCCTGTTTTACCTATCTCCCTATTTGTCCTCTCTTCAGTATAAAAATAAAACCAAGGTGGATCAGAAGAACTCATTCCATAACCCCTTTCTAGAAGACAATCTCATGTCCCCATCTCATCTTAGGCTCTCAAATTTTGGCATCTTAAAATTTCCTTCATTTTTTTTCTGGCTTCTGTTGTTTTAGTGCAAAATCTGATGAAACTAAAAGGCAATCTCATCAAAGTGTCATGGGGTAACAGAATAAATTCTTGCCTTATTTTAATTAGAAGGCGAATCCTACTGAGTTTAATTATCCTGTCTTATTGTAAATTTAACAATAAAGACAACCTGCCAAAAAATACACTTTTTTTGTTTGTTTCCCAGGAAAAGCTGTCACGGTCTGTTTGCATCTCAGATTCACATGACAGTGCACTCTGATATCAACTTGGTTTCATGAACTCATTAAGAAACTCAGCAAACAAACGTGACAAACCCTTTGTTCCAGACTGGCCTGTCACATGAATTCCCTTMCTCACCATTCCAGGCCTGAGCTCAGCCACAGCCTGGGCAGGGGTGGGCCAAGAGCTACATCAGCTCAGGGGTTTTTGTGGCTACCACATTTACTGGAACAGAATACTCATATTTACTAGAATAGGAGAACATTCAMTAGAATAGTTATATTTATTATTTTATTAGCGGGGGCAAAAATGATCTTCTCATATTTAAATCCTACTATTAGTAATTTCCATGTTGAAATGTATGATTTTATGGGGTTTTTTTTCCATAGCACTCTATTAATAAAAATTCTCCTGTTTCTAAGCATAATTAAATGTCATAGATGCAGCCAATTTAGAAATATTCTGAGTGTAAGAACCTTTATAACGCTCTATGCTATATCCYTATTGAAATTTCATTATTCAGAGCAGTAATAATTTACCTGCTTTTTTCAATATGTTGATTAACAGAGAACTAAATTTGTAGCTTCATAAACAGCAGTGCAGTAATGTGTATACTAGACATGAAAAATAATTGYCATATTAATCTTTTTACCTTACAAATATGGCAAAACATGAGAAGCTAGATTTATGTTTTCCCAACCCAACTATTAAATAAAAAAGATTGTTTTAATTTGAATTGCATTAGAAAAAAAAATCCTGTCATTCCTCCTGCAATTCCTCTCAATTAGTACCCTCACTAATGGATGYAGCAGTCCCTTAAAAGCAATTAAATGGGGAAGTGTTACAGAAACAGCTGCTTTGATTCATAAAGCATTAGAATAGATCTGAAATTTTCCTATAAACAATATTTGGCAAAAAGAATACTTCAGTATARCAGAACCTGAACAAGCAATGTGTGYAATASTACAGCACTAACCACACTACTGTCTCAAACATGAAGAAATATTAAGGAATAATAGAAATGGAAAGTAATAAGGACTTCTTTGGAAAAGTTTCTAATAAGAAATTCTAAGTATTCTAATTCAACTTCTATGAGTATTTAAGTCACTTAATAATGTGCTTCTTATTCTTGTTTAGTCAACCTAGAGAAAGAAATTGTATAAAATATTTGATGTTTGGGGAGGGGGTCAGACTACTGATCTGATTTACACAGCACATCAATAAAAATTAAACCAATAAACCTCTTAACAGATATATATGAAAATTTAATGAATCACAGCTAAATATTTGCTTTTCTTTTATACATTTTATGTACATTACACATGATTTTCCTCCACCTTTTTCCTCTRTTGATGAGCTTCTTGTATGGTAGATTATGAACAGTAGMTATAGGGAAAATTTTATATATATRTGTGTGTGTATAGACWTATGTATGTATACATGATGTGATTAATTGTTAATGTGGGGAGGCTGAAGACCAGAGCACATCCTCCACCCTCAGATAAAGCTGTGCTGCCCAAACACAGAGCATTTGCTAACTCCCTGTGCAGTCAGGTCTTGTTTACACAGCCAATGTGTTTAATGAACACCACGAGATATCATAATGACCAGAATTAAAGCAACAGATATTCCAAATAACAGTGATTTTAAAGAGAGAATATTATGAGGATTCTTTAGGGAACTGTATGCTGAATTTCAAATATAACAYTGATTTGGTGTTTAAACCCCCTAATGAGCTTCAGGCAGTGTTCAGACTCAGAAGACCTTACTAATCCCATTTTCTGGCTCTAAGAACCAGTGATGACAGGGRCCACTTGGAGTGAGTTCCAAGAAAAAAAAGATTTCCCTGGCCTGCAGTAATATATTTATATTTTTAGTRGCAAAAACTCCTCTTGCAAACATACTGCTTCATAATCCTAATTAAAAAAATARTAATTTCAGGACATTTACAAGTATTTCACCAATATGAACTGAGAATTCCTCTCCAAAAAGTAATAAAGACAGATGAGCTGCTGAGGAAARCACAGGTAAACAGAACTGAGAGTAATGAACTTAAGTGAAAAGGGAAAAAGACTCTACTTCATCCAGGGAAGTGAAGTGACAGTACTGAAATACAGGAACAAAGCCTGTGGAACATAGGGAGAACTGTGTAACAAAGCACATAAATCAAGAGCAGAGCAGGTAAATCAGGGAGGAGTAAATAAGGCAGAAACAAGGAAAAATATTCTAATAATAATAAAAATACATTTTGAAATATATGACAGCTAGTAGGGGAAAAAGCCATTTAGCTATTTTAGCTTGTGAAAGGACTATGATGTGAAGTTTGCTGGTGAATGGACAGAACCYAGAAAGAACTGTGCCTGCTGTCACTGCCTGACTCTCTTCAGCTCTGCTTCCCAAGAGGGAGAGCATTGTTCTCTGCAGACACCCCAAATATTGATTGCTGAGAGAAATAAAAGGCATTTTCTCAGGTAAGCACCTCATAATTCAGCCTAAAACAGAAAACTGCACTCTGAAAATGGCTCCAGTGTTTACTCACGACTGTGCATTCTGTGCTGGTTTAAAGTAGTTGGGATTTAGGGAAACGTGTAGAACAATGCAGGAAATAAGGAAACAGACCCGTGAGAGAGCAAGAAATTATCCAGCTAGACCAATTCACTTCTACTGCCTCAGTTTTGGGGTTGTATTGGTTGGTTTGAGGGTTTTTTTCCTAGCAGAGATGTGCCACCTAACCAATCAACACTGTCTCCATCAGTGAGGTCTCAGGTCTCYGAGCTAAAGGTTTTGAGTCAGATTTTGGCAATTTCAGAATGAACAAGTCAGTATTTTCTACCTAATCCTAGAACAAGTGTGGTCAGGAGTAACTTTGGGGGAGACCCAAAGGAGACCCTGAGCAGAAGCAGAACCAKCCCCACAGCCCTGGAGCATCTGTCYTTGTGCAGCACAGCTGGAACCACTGCCCTGACCCACAGGACCTTCCCCCCAAAGCTCACTCCCTCCCTTGCAGAGCAGGGAATTATTGCATTTGTTGTGCCTGACATGAAAATGTTCTGACAGCAGCTCTGTTTCRTCTCCATGCTGACAGCTTGGTCTCAAGACAAGCACAGCTTGAATGTGCACCTCTATGGGAAGGCACCAAGGTTTTTTGGACACTACAGTGCTTGTTATGATTTACGACACATGGAATCCTTCTTCCTCCAGGAATYTTTWCCCTTTCACAGCTGGTCTCCTGGGKAACTTGAAGGAGACAACTGGACAGTTTCCAGAGTTGCATTTCAACTCCAGGGTTTGGAACAGATACAATAAATTAGTTATAGAGAGACCCAAGAATGATGAAAAAATAATAACTACTTCATTAATCCATGGGAAAAAATTCTCCTGATGCTAGTTAYCATTCACCTACAAAAATCTCTTGAACAAACAAAACCAAGCTGAGATTCTGGCCTGAGGTGCAACACAGTTCTCATTTCAGAAATCATTACTCTTAATGTTGAAAAGCCTAAAGGCTATTAGGAAATATCAGTGCATATGAATTGCAATATCATAAATTCCTGTGATATGGATGCTATGGTGTATAAAACAATGAAAAATTTCAGAGCAGCTCTTTATACAATCTATGGTCTGCACTCATCCTTCTTATTCMACTTGTGTGCTAGCATGATTTGGAGTTCAGCTCAGTCCCAACACAAACCCGACAGAATGTAATTACAGCTCAGATTATATCTGGCAAATATCATTTGTATTCAAATCAGAAAAATGTATTCATTCTCATTTAGGAATCTGGCAACATAAGGAGAGTGGCATTTGCAGTACTGTCAGTTTTTGAAAGACTTTCTYACTACATTTATTAGTCACATCAGTAGAATAGGACTCTGTATTCTTAGAAACTATGACCTAAATTAAATTTTGKTTGCTTGTTGATAGGTTGGTTGAATTCAGCTTTTCCTCCACCATATTCTCCATTTAATAGCTAATAACTATTTATTATTTATAATAGAACTATTAGCAATGGAGCAAAGTGTTTTCATGCATTTAGCATCCAGCTGACAAACAAATGGYTTTTTATTCTCCAGAAGTTTTCAAAATAATATTTACCTTTAAAAAGGGCACACARCAAATACACAGCAGGCCAGATAATTGTTTTCCTACTCAGTTTTTAATCCAGAGCAATTCTAACACACTCACTGCAATTCTTGTGATTTCACATCACAGTAATTGAAATCAGAATTTGGATTGGTTTTTCAAATATAACAGTTGTTTGTTCAGCTGGTCACACATTTGGAAKTAATTCCTAGTGCTTTAAAATCATGTCAAATGGCTCCATCTTCCTCTCCTGCCTCTCAAAGAATGAAATTAAATTTTCTGTAGCTCAGAAAGTGTCCAATCCTGCAACTTCCTGGGCATTTTCAGAGATGTTATCAGCGCCAACTTTTAACAGCTGAATAGTTTTTTTCCTACACTCACATTAACTAACTGCTATACTTGTAGCAGTTACTCTGCTTTGAAATTAGAACAGGACAAAAGCCATAATCTCACTCGGCTAACTCTTTACAAGATCAATTTCTGTCATTAACCTCCAGAGTAAAACATGTCTGAAGAAAGCAGGCAAGGAACTCCCATGCATCTATTTAACATATTTGTAAAAAAATGCCAGACAGAYTTTACAGTTAGCCTGAAAACTGTGGTGATGAAACACCCTGTGTGAGTTATGCTGCTGAAAGTGCCCAGGGAAGCCATCAGTGGAAACCAAGGTTTGAAAGGGAACACTGGCTCAGGAGGAGGTGAAACTGGAAGGTGTGGCTCACAGCCACCCCTGCCCACTGCCCTGCCAACTCCTTCCATAAGGGATTTTCCCCTATAAATGGGATTAGCAGCTCACTTGCACTATTCTGCTGTTAAATCAGCCCCAGAGGAGCTCAGGAAGGGCACCAAGGCTTTTTCCTCTAAAAGGTGCTTGGCAGTGGTTTCAAAACCACCTGAGGTAAATGCCTGGATGCAACTGTGRGGCCAGCATGCTGCTTCTAAGACCTGTTATGGCTTCACTGGAAGTCTCCTGGAAATAGCAGGAGATTCTACAACTGCCTTAAAGGTTTACATGAATTAACTGAAATAACATCCAATAGCCAAAAAACTATARAGCATGCAAAGGTAAACTGGAGAACTATGAAATTCAAATGTTAAGTTACTTATCTTTTAAGAGCCAGAAAATTCCATGTTTCCCACTTTGTGCATTTGGTGTAACAGACATAATGAAAAACATAAAACAATAAGGAAGTAACATTACAGACAATTTGTCCCACATAAGGGAAAACAAAACCCAAAAATCTATTCACAACTGGTGGTCAGTTAATAAAGAATATCTGACAGCTCCAGCAGAAAACAGTATGAAAGTAGAAAAAACTCAGTGATTCAAAAGGAAGGCTTTGAAGTCAATGAACTGCAGAGTCAGGATCTTATTCAGCAAGATGCAGGAATACATGCCTAACTTCAAACATCTAAGTAGGCCAGCTCAATTTATTTGCATTATGGCACCTTTATATAAAAATGCAAATGAGAAYCAGATACATCCACTTCAAAGAGTATCTCCTGAACGTGAAGTCTGAAACTAGCTGGGTTCAGAACTGAATTACACACACATTATGGCCATGTGAAATCCTAGGAAGGTACTGCCTTATACTTCAGTTCCAGGCAAGGTTATTTCTTACAAGCCCTTCATTTGCACATTTCTGCACCTCTCAGAAGATCATAGGCTTCCACCTGMGTAATGAGGCAGCCTGAGTTCGAGGTGCTGTTATATGACATTGTATTTCCACAAAGCCTTTGGTATGGGGAAAAAAAACTAACTAGTTAAATGCAAAAATGATATGTGAATTATCAGATGCTTGTGGTCTGGAAGGATGCTTATTTTAACAAAACAGAATCTTTGCATTGTTCAGAAATTTAGAAAACAATAGCAACATGTAAAATATTACAAAGCAGAGCTCCAACTGGCAAAACCTCAATTTGTGGAACTGTGCAAGTACTATCAGCTATGAACATGGGTCTGTGTCAAACTGCAATGAATAGGAAGAGATTATTTCAGTTTACTAGAGGTCATGAATATTTGATAGACTGCTCTACTACCTTAATGAAATCCTTCAGGGACATAAAAATACAAAGTTGGCTCAGGGTGGTATCTCAGCAGCACGATCAACTTAAATCTAAGGTGGTATTTGTCCCTCAATGCAGAGCATAAAATGAATTGCTCAGTACAAATTGTTTTATAAGTCAATGAAATTAGCTTGTAGACTGTTTTAAAAGGTTTTGGCAGCAAGATGAGTTCCCTAACGCCAGTAACTTCAGGAGAGTGCAGCACTCTAAGGGTGCTGATGGCATTACAGTTCCCTCCTTTGCCACTGGTGAGGTTCTAATGGGATTGTCTAATAAAGATATAAAATAACCTGATCTAGGAGTCCAGTCTGTGCTTCAYAGGGCTTAGTAATTGCTCAGAAGTGTTGCAAGGATAGGCTAGATAATGGGAAAGTTAGAATAAATCAGGAGACAAAAATAAATTAGTGCAGCATGTAGACTGTGCATAGAAGGCAGACACGTTTGAGGGAAAGTCTGTTAACTGGGAAACTGCAGCTGCCTGCATGAACTCTCTAACTCTGCATCCTGTTCTGCTATTTTAACAATGTKTTTTTACAACTTCTACCACTAAAAAAAAAAAGTTGAGATTGTAGAGTTTTATACTTGAGTTTGAAACAAATAATTTTAAACTAAAACTGCCTTTTTCTACCTTTCTATGCATTTTCAGTACATAAATTATGGGAATACAGCTGGGGAGTGGGAYTGAAAGTACTGCTCAGCTTGTAACCCTCATGGATATTTTAACCCTGGCAGCCACAAGCCTTGGCAACAAAAAGTTGAACCCTGAAGGAGGAAGCAAAAGATAAGGGTGTGCTTGGTTTGAAAGGAACCATGCAGGACCCAACCTGCCTGGGGGAATCTGTGCAAAGCTAGAATTAAACAAAGTTCCTAAGAAACATAAATGTTGTGATTGTYACTAATTTTAGCTGCAGTTGTAAGAATATATAAATTGATTTGTGGAATCAATAAATAGGCTTCTTGCATACAAGCAATGGAGTCCCATCTCTATCAATTGCTGACAATAAATGAAGAGATGTCTTCATTTCTTTGCTGAATCACTGTTTCCTGTATGTATTTGTAAAAGACACATCAAACAGTACAGATTTTTTTTAAACCATTTTTTCCAACTGGTCATTTCTCATACTGTACATCAGGTTTTCCTCTTAGTCCTTTACTCATCTGCTTTCTTATTGAGTCACAGTTGTCACTTATGTACCTCACTGGCACAATGCAGAGATGGCCTCAGTCCTAGAGGCACTGAAATGATACCCTTCCAAAGACAAGTGCTATTATTTATTTCACTKTTGGGGGGTTTGAGACATAGCTCAAGCTAACATATATTTTCACTGAATGAATGTATTAAGAAGGTAAAAAGAGAATGATGTATTCATTACCCTTTCCACTCAAGAGAGGAGAACACAAAAATACATGCAAGCCCAAAGAAATATTCCCAGAAGCTTTTGGGGGGTTTGCATTTCAAATCAATTTAATGTGCCTTCCGAAGATAGAATTCTGGATGTAGCACAGTACTGGCTAAAAAAATACTTCAAGGCATTTTACTTCCATCAGGTGCTCACAACTTCAGTGGTTTCATCACCTAAGAAGCCCTCCCCAAAATGGCATTGCCTCCCAGTCTTTAGAATTTTTGGATTGTATTTTGGAAGAGACAAGAACTTGAGTTCTCAAGGAAAATGGGAAAATAACTGTTTTGCTAATTAAGATGCTGGATTTCTATTGTGAATTTAYAAAATAATTATGAAATCTTTAGGAATTTGTTTTGATGAATAAAATGAATGTTCAAATCATTGTATATGTCACTACTTGTCTGTGTACTGACAAGTTATAGCTACCCAGCTCAGCAGCATCTGCACATAACAACTTACCAATCCCTCTTCCTCTAATTGGAACTATTTTCTTCATTCAGCTAGTGCACCCTTTTTGTCCCCCAGTCTCAATCTTTTTCATGCCTGTACTGTTCTCCAGTACTCATCTTTTTTTCCTTTTTTTTCTTGCAATGATATTTAGGCATCAATCAAATTCTGGGKTTTTTTGCAACTTTGCTTTGGTGCACAAAACTTGTGCAGCCTACCTTGCATTGACAGACCTAAAAATACTGTGTAAGGTGTTCTTGACCCCTCTTTACTGCATTACCCAAGCTGCACATTAGGACTGTTTTTTTTCTCATTCTCCAGCTGTAGGTGACATTGTATTTCCCTAGAAGTGCTTTCAGTGACAGGGAGTTCAGATGCTGAATGGACTCGGGGAAGCTCAGCTACAGACATTACATTTGGCTCTGTTGTCACAGCAATGACCCTAAGGCCTCTGAATGATCCCATTTTTAGTGTTCACTGCCACCCAGGGTCTCTCTCTTAGCACCATATTCCCCAGTTCCAAGCAGACACTCAGCAACAGAGCTATTCTAAGCCACAGACCTGTCATCCTATGTCACCTGATTACAGGTTGCTTTAAAATACCTCACGGGCTGCACAAAGCATCCACAGGGCACGACTGAAATCTGAATTTCCTCCATTGTCAGCAAGAAGGCCCTACTGCAGTGCAGTCCCCCTGCAACAAAAGGGCTGGCAATGGACTGAAGCAAAATCTTCTCTTTACCAATCTGCAGTGCCTRAGTGCTGTAAAGGCAGCCTTGGCACTGGAGTGGTGCTGCTGTGAATACTCATTAAGGCTCGCAGAGAGCCGCTGCATTGTTAATTCAGGCTGGCAGTGGCACTTCTGTCACACACCTCATGGAAAGCTGCAGAGAAAAGGGACTCCTCAGACTTGTGATGCAATCAAATGGCCCTACTCAGTGACTGCACTTGCCATCAGCTGAGGAGATGCTTCTCTCAGATTAGAGATTAGTTAACAGAATGTTTGTTCTGCAGGCATTTATGACCTCAGCTCCCCTACACTCGTGGTTTGACCAAAACTTTGAGCACTACTAAAACACCAATCCAAAAACTGTAACAATCAAAATGAACAAGAACTAGAGACAAGAGAACTCAGAATAATGCATAAGGTGWTTCTGGAAGGATTGTGTTGCAGCAGCATAAAATCAATTCCAGTMATTCAAGTCTAAAGGTTATTCTCAGGATCATTTAGTGAGTGCTTGTCAAAACACTCATTTGTTGACACATCAGAATGGAACTGTTTATCAAATATTGATAACCTGTGTCATCAGCATTCACTTATATTCAGAAYAGAATAGTAGGGGACAWCTGATCTCACTCATCAGATCTGTATTTCCAAAATCTGAACCTCACCAAAGAAGGGAAGGCTAAGGAATACACTGGCACAGAGAGCAACAGAACACGGAAGGCCTTTGAAAACCAGAAGTGAGCCACAGATGTCACAGGCTGTAACTAAAATGCTCTTTTTGGCACAAAATAAACAGAAGTCAGTGGCTCTAATGAAGAATCTATTTGTTGACTGTGCAACTGACAACTTTTTCTGTGTACATTTGACTTCAACAGGTAAGCTAAAGGTAACTCCTGCAGSGTTAACTGTGGCAAGTGYCACATCCTRAACKTTTTCTACAARGCATAAACTAACACTTTAGCTACCYGCATTGTAAAGAAATATTAGTGTTATTGCACACAATTTATTGCTGATTCTATTTGCAAGTATATTTTGAAACAAAAAAGTTGAGCAGTGTCATGAGGACTGTTTACAGAAGAAGCTTGAAAGTTCTAGTGCTGCTCTGAACAGTCCATGTCCACCCAAACAATTTGACARTATCACTGAAATAACACAAGTACTGCCAAGAGCTGGCTGAGACCCTCTTTGATGCCTTTGGGAATTACCTCCACAACAAAACAGCAYTTGGATTCCAGCCCCCAACTTCACTTTCTTTCCCTGGAGGGCACTGCCACACTCTGGCTCAGCAATAAGCTTACCTAGGTCAGTCTGCTGTGATCAAAAGAAAGATCCTTTCAACACTTGGTAAGACCAGCCAAGGTATAAAAGCAAAGTTCATTACAGTACATCATAGTTTAATTGCATATGCAACTGTCCTGCACAAACTCCATCACACTTGTGCTAAATTACTGCTTCAAGAGCTGCAATTGCTAAAAGATCAAGTGCTTGGACAGATCAGTTCTTCATGAACAACAAAACAGAATCCCTGCAAAGCTTTGCCTGAGCTCAGAAGCCAAAGTTTACCTCCTAAACCTTATTTAATAAACAGTGCCTGAACACCACCAKTCACACTCACTGCCCCCGTCACTGGCAGTGATACTCTGTCCTGCAAACAAGACATTTACTGAGCTRTTTGGTAAATAAYCCACCCACAATGGGAAATAGATTTRCTCTGYTTAAATACACCTGGCCTGAGTGTGCAATAAATAAATACACATCAACCTTGAGATCTTATGACATTTCTCTTGTTCCATTTCAAATTAATATTGTTTCAGAAAAAAGTTCCTTAAATAAAAAAAAATCAAAAAATAAAAATCTCTGCCTGATCTGTTTCTGGAATTCTAATCTATGATGCAGACAGGAATGGGTAGGATCTGTAAACACAATTCTCTTACATGATAAAACACCTTTGCTTACCCCTTGTTAAAATTGCAGTGCAATTTATTCTATACAATAACATCACACAAAACCACCAACAAATAAAACATTTTTTCTTTCTCCCTAGTGTCAGAGTGCAAGGCAACCCCCCAAAAATGCAGATCATCCATTTTCATCTGATGTTTTCCTCCTTTTAAACATTCCTAAATAAAGCTTGGTTATAGAACCATTTGTGCCCAAGCAACGGGACAAAAGACAACAAAAACATGTAAACCTTAATATCACTTGATCTGTTGCTGGATTTTTGCAGCACTGACTCAGGAAGGCAAGGCAGAAGCACTGACAAGAGCCCAGGAGAGTTCAGTGAACCATAACAAGAATGGCAGTGACTGACACCAGCTGAGTATTTATTCCACTCCTCAAGATGAGATTAGYCAGGGCAAGAGCAAACAAACCTGCCCATTTTCAATTGACTCAGCCTTAATTAAGAAGAATGAGATGAAGACAAGTACATCTGATAGCAGCCTGTATTATCCTTTCATATGAATGTTGGTCTTAATTCAGTTTTGAATGCTGTAATAACCTACCTGGTCCCCGTGAGGGCTCCTCTTGTCATTTGTCAAGTTCAGTGCTTGTCTGGCAAAACCCTGCAGAAGATATTGAATAAGCAATCATGAAAACGAGCAAACATAGATATTTATCAACATAATCTGCAGAAAAGGAGATTTTCCAGAGATGCCATTCATTAGAGCTCTGCATATAAATTCCACTGAACTGCAAGGAACAATTCTGGTAACTTTAAACTGCAGGGAAGTGAGGGGCTTCACTCTTTGTGGTGTATTTCTGGAACAACAAAGCTCCTTACACACTTACTAGATACTCAAGGATAACTTGACCCAGCTATAAAGAAATCTCACTTTGATCAGTCACTGATGACAAAAAAAGCCATGTTGATGTGATTAAAAGGAAAATTCAGTACAGCTACATTTATAACATATATATGTGTGTGTGGACACATTTTTGGAAAAGACCACACTACTGACAAACTGAGAACCAGTATCAGAATGARGTACAAATGATACAATAGGAATAAGCTGTCATAACATTTACCTATAATATAAATATAGAAACCACTGAACATGTAGAAAGGAGAAACAGAAAAGAACAGTAGAAATTAGTTACGTATACTCGGACTTATTAAGGTATCACAAGCAGCTCCAGTGTAATTTGTTTAATTAGAGAATAAGCATCACCCCAACTCTGTATTGTTTGATTCCTTAAACCCAGTTGCTCAGCTCAGTTTCAAGATGATACACCCACAGAGTTATCTAACCTCCACACTTTGATACAAAACACTAACATTTTTTTTCCTAGCACATTAGTGATATTCATGAATTTAAACAAGGATTAGAACTTGAGCCGGGATCCAGATTTGCAACTGTACACAGAATTAATTCTTGTTTTGTTCTTTAATTCTTAATACTTGTTTTCCATCCTGCAGGCATTTGTGTAACAGCAGGCAGGAGCCATGCCAGCTGCACTGTTTACTCAGAAGGCAGAGAGGGAGCTYCCTCCACCACTTGGTCTCCCAGCCCCTGCCTTCATTTCTCTTCCCAGAAAATGTCATGTCTTCCAAAATCGAGGACCAGGGGTGTGGTGGGGAGGTAGGGKTTGAGGAACAGAGARGTTYCCAAAATTYAYTGCACATTATCAGATGAACTGTGCYGTATTTTCAATTCATTAWAATGTTTGTTATACTTCATAAAAGCCCCCAGATTTATAGGATTAKACTGCACATACATCTGTATTTCACYGAGCAAATAATTCCAAGAAAGAGACACAACAGACAGTTCCTTGCATAAAGCTCCTGAGAGTCACACATTTAACATGAACAGAGGGCTAGCTTAGATAAAGCCCCACTGGAATATCCTTCACCCCATACAGATTATGAAGCATTCTTTAATGATCTTTGGGAGGAAATGAGGTAATACTGTGCCCTGCTACTATCACACTGCAAGGATGTGTGCCACCTATAAAACTGGGTTGTACCTAAATGGAAATAATCTATTATCTAGCAAGTAGGTAGTCAACAAATTTCAGCATCTGGTACTGTGACAGAACTTGGATACAATGTTATTTGAGCAAGAATGTGGTAGAATTTTTCCTCACTTTGGCTATAGGGGACTGTTTGTGTGTTTGGGAAAGAGACAGCCTCCCTCATACTGTTTTTCCTCCCTTCCCTGCTGAGGAGGTGAATCTCATCTCCCTCTATACAGTACAAAGACATTTATTCTWAAAATAGTGCTTGTGGACTTGTTTCAGAAAACTTGGACGCTTAGGGACTAGACATTTGTAAACAGTGTAGTTACATTTAGGAAAGAGGCCTCAGTTCAGAAAGAAAAACCTCTGGCATGCATAAATCCAGCACTGCTAGGCTCAGGGCTCAGACCATTTCACACAGCTATAATTTGGCAGCTCATCCCTCAGCAAACACTGGGAGCAAGCAGCCTCAATCTTCCAGCAGAATACCTCATTGCCACTGATTTGCCCATCACCTGAAGGCGTACATTTATGTCCAGCTTTTGCAATCTGTTTGCAGCTTCACAGGGCAGCAAAAGGCTGTAAACTGGCTCTGATTCACACCTTCTTTGCTGCTCTCAATCCAGGKTAAATTGCAGCTGGCATTTACAGGCAATGCTCTTCCAACACTTCCTCCCCCAAGCTGTATCTCCCAAAGAGAGATGGCTTCCAGAGAGATGCTTTAKTGCCTACTCCTGTGGAAAACCCTGCCATGCCAACAAAACAGCACAACCTCAATGGATATTGTTCTCAGGTGTACAAGTCAGTATTCCAGGGGGGAAAAATTCCTATCAAAGGGAAAAAAAACCCCACAGAATCCTATGTGTCAAAACCAAAGATAGGCTGATGCTATTTTATCCCAGTGCCTGTTGCTCTACTGCAAGAGGACACAGAAGTTCAAGAAGAAAAAAAACTTGTTGGCAATGGAAGCTGCTCAAGATTGAAACTGAAGAATAGCTGCAAGATGAAAAGCCAGCACCTCAGAACAGCTACATCAGTYTGTGTAAAGGAAGAAATTAATTAACTTTTCAGCTTTTCCACAGTTCTTAAAGTTGTAAGAAATAATGCCCTGCACAGCCACTTGGAAGCCTTGGTATAATATTAATTTCATTAAGATTCCTCTAACGACCTGCATTAATCTAAAAGTTTTTAGGAGAAATCATAGACAAAAGCAGGAAAAGTTCTAGAGAATTAAACAGAGACAGGACTGCCTTTTTTCTCCCCTAATAAAGCAGACCCTTGAAACTTTATTTAGTTTTTTAATTGATTTGCTTATTTGGTTCAAAACTGTTAATTTAAAGGTTTGTTCAAAACAGAAYGGATTTGCTGCTCAGAGAGGTGAACTGGTTTGGACAAAACTATCAGCCTAGCAGTAGATGAAAAATACAACCTAGACCACAAACAGAAGTTCCCAGAACTCTTTCCCAGCTCCCACAGTTCAAAATTGCTCAGTAACTTCCTTGCAAAGAGATGCAATACGTGCCACTAAAGCCACAGTGAAGGTCTGTTGACACCACCATGATGGGTACTCTGGAACAGGCTGGATGTGAGCCCCCTGTATCCTGCCCAAAGCTTTGGTSTACAGAACAAACAAGGAAACTTCAGTGCCTGTGCTAAATTCCAGAACATTCCAGAAGCCCTGGTTCACTCCTTGCCTCCACATGACCTAGAGAGACCATCTGAATTATTCCTTAGACTCCATATGAGACACACCAGCTTTAGATCAGTGTCCTCCATGTCTGAAATCAGGGAGCTCTTCCCCACAGTGATCAGTGGGACTCTACAGGACTTGGCCTGAAGTTCCCCTGTTTTTCCTTGTTAGTCTGCAGGAAAAGGCACAGGCCTGCCAAGGGTATTTAATGAAGCCTCCATACAGGAATAAATGCACCAAAGACCCTCCAGCATGCAATGCCCTGATGGTTTGCATTACCACACTGCAACATGTTGGTGTTGCATTACTTTCATCTCAGTAAAACRGGCATACAGAGATTTTCTTAAAACACCCCTTCAAAGAACAATGAATTCAGCTAAAAATGAGTTTGTAACTGTGCATAGCTATACATTAAGGCTGCATTAACTCCTATTCCTGAGAGAGAGAGCTGGAAGTCCTGTTCCTGCCAGCTCCTTGTCTTCTGTCATTTCTGATTACTGATGCAATATGTGTCAATGTTCAATAATGACTGCTGAAGTCTTCATGCTTGATAGCTTAGGATGTCATAATCAAMGTACAAGCTTTATTAATCCTCTCATCAATAGAAGCCACAGGGTATCTGTCACATTTCATTTGGATGTGCCAAGAGTAAATAAAGCAGCAAATGAAAAGTGTGTTTATAAATATGGACAGATGTCAAGTGGTTTACACAGTTACCCATGCTGCTATTTCCTATTATAAATTTCCAGGCTTTATAAAAAGCTAATGGAGGCATACTTGAAGATATCTCTGTTTACATGGACATTTTACACCAATTCTGTATAAAATGAAAAGAGAGACTATTAAATTAGTGGCCAAGTGGGAAGAATTCTGTACCTCAGTCTGCCTAACAGGTTTTATTCAGCCAGCAATTGGCTATTAGGGCAAACTACAACATTTGAGAATCTGATTTGCAATGACAGGCCAATTTACAATGTGTAACAAACATTGYACTTTCTGGATTTTAGGAATTCAGGTGAGAGATGGAAGATGCTCTGCTCAGAAGTGCACCATGCATCATACAAGTATTTACTTGGCAAGTTATAGTTACCACTGCTTTGAGAGGACTGMGGAAAGTCCACTGAGATACAGAGCAGATTAGACTGAAACACAAATGATGACTAGCTCAGATTACACATGGAAAGTTCAAGGCAAGAGGAGATAATGTTATTGCTCATATCTCTGTGCTTTGTTCCTGACTCAGTTTCTTGACTCAGCTCAGGGAGCTGGTGCTGGGACCTGAACAATCACTTRTCTAAGCCCRGGAGTTTTGAACCCCCTATGAAAGGGRACCCCAAATAAACCAGGCTGTTTGYCACATGCTCCTCAGTGCCTTGAGTCGTGTGTGTGTCTCCAAACTATGGCCTAAGGTAACACTGGGCAGATCAGATCACAGCCAGTGGCATGGCTGGGTGTCCCCTCTGTGTGCTTAGCTAAAAGAGGGACAAGCAGTCACTGACTGCTAAATCCCACTGACAGACCCCCAGGGACACTAAAACCACGTGGCAAGCAAATGAAAACAAAAACCAAATTAAAAAAAAATCCCAAATAAAAAAAAGAAAAACCCCTAAAAAAACCACCCAAAAAACAACCAGAAAACCAAATAAAAAAACCCCACTGTTCATTTAAATGAATATATCTACACCAAAATACCTAAATGAACTGTCTATCAAACTTGTGAATGCAATACCAAATCACAGCTCAAGCCCTGTCCATGGGCACTGTACCATTGATCCCCTCACTCCTCCTGCTCAGTACCCCCAGTGCAGCCCGAGGTGCTGCCAGCTGCAGCCCCTGGAATGTTCTGTGAGCTCAGTGTGGAGACTTGCAAGGCCTCCTGACAGATGCTCCTCAGGTGTGCTTAGGCTGAGCTGGATTTGCTGCAGCTGCAACAACAGGTTTTCTAATTGAGTGCTCACCACCAATTTTGCTCACATCTATCTTTTAATATATATCATATCCTATCATATATCATTCCTGTTTCAGTCTGCCTCTAAATGAGATTTTGAGTGTAACATCTTGCATGCAGTCAATAGTTTAGGGAATCATAAGCAAATGGAAGCAAAGACATGCTCTGCTCACAATTTTGATTATCTGCTCAGAGCAACAGTTGTAAACTCCCCTCATGGTCTCTCATATTTCAGAGCCATTTATGTCCCAATTATCCTCAGCAGCACCTAATTAATGCCTGCTGTTCTCTACTAGAAGTCAACAGTTACTTCTAAATCTATATCCCTTTTATATCCTGACACCTGAAAGTTAGGAACATAAAACCACATTTTTACTGAAATGAACTCAAAATTACCAGTTAATTCGGGAAACTTTACAAAATAAATGAACCTCTTGCATCATCATTCAGAAAAATCAGACTGATAATATACCAARTGATAGCTCCTTCTATAAACATACTGAAGAAAAGCTTTCAAAGTATTGCATGAAGTTTTGTTTACTAAAAAGCATTCTGTGGGCATAAACAATTAAGTCAAATACAAAGATGGTAACTTATTTAGAATGGAGAAATCCAAAATCAACATATTTTAATGATACAGAAAAGATTTGGGAAAACCAATAAAGAATTGGTCCTGACCAAGTGCAGTCAAACTTTCACTGTAACAGTTCCACTGGCACTCCCAAAAAAGTTGATTTGTTATGAAGTCAGCTTTTCATTGACCCCTGATTTGACTGACTTGTGAAAGTCAGTTCTTTTGTAGATCTTTGTAGCCAGTTTAAATTCCAAGGCTCTTTTGGTATCCTGTTTATCCAGCACATTGCACAGCAGGTTTGTGTTTCCCTGCCTCCCAGCCATCCTGCTGCAGTTAATAAAAGTTCACAAAGGCAAGCCCCATTTCAGGACACAGTCTTTTCAGATTAACTGATACAATGACTACTTTTTGCTAATAAATTTGAAACCCATTTTCAATTTTCTGGCCTGTACCTGATCCATTACCTGACCCCACAGGAGTAATAATATTTTATGTATCTTACTTAATCATATGTCTGCAAAGAAAACAATATTTCCTTATCTCTTAGAAGAAAGGGTTAGTAGATAATTAACAGTCATGAAGCTTTCAAATGCCTTATCTAAGGTGCAAGGCCAGTCTAGATGTCCTGCTCTCAGTGAGAAGCCAGCAGGCCTGTCCATACAATTCCACTGACCCAGGAACAAACCAGTCACAGAAATTAATTACTACAGTATTAACTAGCTAGGATAGCTCAGTAGGTCAATTCAACTACACTTGTACAAACATATTCTCTTGTAATACAGCCATTTCTGAATTTTGTGTTTTATGTGAACAGAGACTGAGGGATCACTCTATCACATGCTGCACCCTGTGCTAGGTATGTCCACTGATTGCTTCAATCATGAAGAATGTGTAAAGTGCTAGGACTGATGAAAATATATACCAAATACACAGTTCCCATACTACTATATTTATTTATAATTTCAGTCAAAATTAATTTATACATGATACCAGCATTAAGAGCAATTAAGTCCATTAATCTACATCATATCCTAGTGGAGAATACAATTTGCTCCATAAAACCAGCAAGTGTGGATCAGAAATGTCCATTTGCAGACCAGAGGATATGGAGGCTGTTTTCAAGTTTTATTCCTACACAAACAGGCAAGAATGAGGCATCTTCTCCACCAGTTAACAGCCAGCAGATTTGAGCCAACACATTCCAGGAAAAACAGTGTTAGACCCAGACCACTGCATTTTCCATCCCTGTCTAATAGCAAAGGCAGTGCAGGCCCCTGTCCCAGGGCACCCATAAAATAAGAATTTAACCCCTCAGAGAGAAGGTAAAACTCTGGCACTATGAACATCAGAACAACATCTGCAGTCCCACTGTGCTTTGTCCAAGCTGCTTGTGCAATTYAGTGAAAGGCACATGTTTGTGTAAGATCTAGAATGTTATCATGTTTTTTCCCCTGAAGAAAAACAAAGGAATTCTACAGAGCTCTCCATATCAATAATCCCATGGCATTCCACATGTGTGCATTTCAAAGAAGTGACTCCTCTATAAATTAAAAAGCTAAATGAGTAAATGCTTAATTTGGTTTAGAGGATTCTTAAATAGTAATATTTAATTTAGTCCAATGGGAATATTTTCAAAAACTTCAAAGGAAACAGAAAAGGAGCTCCAAAGCAGACARGGGAAAAGGAGGTCACAGAATAAATAGAGCTGTTGTTCTGAAATAGAAAAGGACAAGTATATTAATACACTTTTCTTTTAGACTTACTATTTTTAGTTTATTTCCACTTATAAATCAGGTTATGTTGTAATTCTATCTTTAGATGAATCAATATTTACTAAAATAAATCTASACATATTCCTCTACTACCCTCATCACTCTTCCCTATAAACTCTATCTTTATGAATTATAGAAAGCAAGTACTGAATTACTATTTCTTGGCAAGCACTACTAAAATTATACACGTACACTGATACTGGGGGAAGGTTCCTCTTACTTGGAGGATTTATATTACCCAGYTCCATGCTTATCATTCTGATCTAATAAATGAAATCTGGCAAAATGAGGCAGTCTGTTAATTTGTATTTAATATGGTGAAKAGTCTGTAAAGCACMCCYTAAARGACCTGATAAMACAGCTGGAGACAATGTCTTTTCCAAAGATGACAACAGGAATGTTCTGCCCAGAAATGGTCTATTATGGGATGGAACTGGTGCATCTAAAGACAGAACCAGAAACAGACCCGGGTGCCTTTCTACTGCAAGACAAAACTGTGTGTCCCCTACAGCCCTGAAACTGGCTGCCAGGAGTCAAACCCCAGCCTGGGGTTTGGAAAGGTAATTAGAACAGATAGCTGAGTAATCACTGCGATTATCACAGSCATCCCTTCCCAGAGTAATGCAGWACTGCACCTTTATTCACTGCAGCAAACAGGCAGCCCCTCCTCACAGGAGTGAGGCAGGAATGGACATGGACTGGGGGATCTGAGGAACCCCGGGTGCCAGCTGGGGTCACAGCGGCCACCACTGCACAGGGAGACATGGAGAGCCCAGAAAAGGTGGTGGGGCTRAGACATCTCACTTGGCTGCACACTRCWGATTCCCCTGGGTTAAACCAYTCARMCATTCCTTCWCAGAGCACGATTCCCTTGGCACTGCTCAYKGAGTGCAGCCATTTCCCCAGCRGGAGCACCTGAACCAAGAGCAGGCAGCACCAGGTGATGGCTGTTCCAGGGACCTCGGCTGTCACACCCACAGCCCTGCAGGCAAATATTTTTGTTTCTGCAGTCTGAACAAATTTAAGAAGAAACTTGTGAAAGGATTTATTTTCAATCAAGAGTTCTGCACAAAGAATTAACTTCCTAACAGAAGTTCATTTGCCATTATACTTCTTTTTAAAATTAATTTATTTTTTATACTGGTGCTGCATTTGTGTCTTGCTGTTTCAGCCACCTGATAAAGCTGCCAAAATCAGATGCTTAATATTTGATATCATATTAAAATATCGGCAGTATTATTGATTCAAGTGTAGTAGGTATTAAGAGTTCTAGCCCTAGCATACTGGAGGTTTCATAAACATATTTTCTCACAACTTTCAATGTATGTAAAAAACCCCAAACACAACAAACAGGATGCCTTGAACTATAAAAAGTGCTTAACTTTATGCACATGGATACATATGGACATATGTCATTTTGGAGTACTACTATATTATAAAACTGCCAATTCAAAGTTGTTTCCAGGCTAGATTTTGCAACATAAAAATCTTGTGGGGTTAATTCCTGTCTTTAAACAGTTCCTAAGTCAGAAAATGTTCTACGTCCATGTTCCTACCAGGCCTCCTGGGAGTTCCTCTCTAAATTCAGCATCACTGGTTGCCAGCAAACGCCATTCAAAGATCAAAGAGAGACACTGAGCCAGCTCTACATCAAGCACTTATTTACTCCTGACACCATTTGCTGCACTGAAAGTTGGCACATATCAAACAATTCAGTGCTCTTACATGATGATGTTATTTTTTTTTCCCCACCTTGAATGCAACCTGCACAAGGGAACAGCATCTAAGTGCACTTTGGAACTTTTACACTGCTTAGGAAACATTGTGTTTTTACTGGGGACCTAGTTAATGTGCTATGATGAAAATCACTGTATTTTTTATCAGCAACTGCCATATAAATATCTATGAGGTCTGACATTTACTTATAGTTAAGAACAGTAGTTAAAGCAAGGCAGAGTGAAATTTAAGAAGCAAACATTGAAGCATTTATACTTGTTGGAACACAACTTCCTATCAGATGAACCTGAATTTATCAATACTTTCCCTAAGGTTTCTAAAACTCTCTTTACCAACAGAGAACTATACTTAGCAGAATTTTCTCAGCAAATATTCTTCYAGTCATAAACCAAAACACATCTCTAAAACTCTGCAACCACTTTGTCTCATTGAAAGAAAGTGCTAAAGAGTTACATATGCTAAAATGAGAAGAAATATTTATATAACAACTGGTTTTAGACTTAATTTCAGGACTGAGGCTCTCCTGGTTCTTCACAGTTCTGAACCTTAGGCAAAATTAATACCAGTAGCACAGAACCAGAGCATTTTACCTAAAACTAATTTATTCTAAAAATGTACTTTGTTTTGCCAAATTGCTTGTTCAGATGTGGCAGTAAATGATTTTCATTTAACAGCTCTTGATGTGAAAGGCAACACTAAAAGCTCCCTAAAACTTTCATTTGTTCACGGTTCTATCAATGCACCAACATTCCTGTGAATCAGAGGAGGACAGTTAATCCCTCYTGAAGAATGYTGGTGTTTCYTTAGTTAGAAAGTAAGAACRGTAAYTTACTTAGTATTGCAAGAGYTTTAGAGATGAAAAGAATATTTCARAACCCCCCTTCCCTTTTCAGCAGTGAGTGACAGTTAACCAAGCAGAGAAGCCCAAAGAAAATCAATTAAGACAACCTAAGATCAGCAGTGCAAAAACCAAAGCTTGTACACAGTTACAACAACCCATCAGCACAC
The DNA here is from genome assembly GCA_902810485.1 of Alauda arvensis. NCBI lineage: Eukaryota > Metazoa > Chordata > Aves > Passeriformes > Alaudidae > Alauda > Alauda arvensis. The sequence goes on from CADDXX010000489.1 coordinate 222,103, forward strand.
CCTAAGGAGAAACACTGGATTTTGCTCCTGTGTTTGCTTGCAAAAATTCATACCTGCAACCCACCTGATTCACTCAAGAACACCTGACCTCTATTGAATCACATATGACCCTAAATCACCAAAGTATTATGGAAACACTTTTATCCTGACAGAATTTATATTAACGTTACTGTAAGACTGAGATAAATCCAGCCATATGCAATGAAAAATGAAATTTTGATAATGCCACTCATCTACTGCTCATTTTATGTCATGAATGCCAAGGATGTAAACTGATGTTGTCATTAAAAATGCAGTTTAAATAGAAAATATGTTTATCAGAAATAGCCTGCATAGCAAAGTTTAGCAACTTCCACCTTTTCTGTAAGAGGAAGGAAAGAAAAACTGTTGGARGTAGAGCTTTAAGGGGGAATTTTGTCATACCCTGTACTATACTACAGCCTCAGATATGCTCAGTTATTCTAAAATCCAAGCATATTGGGGACTAAGAACACATGGACAGAGCAGCACCAGATCCCTGTTCAGTTATGCCAGRATGAAACAGAACACATGGGATTGACATTTGGAGACACAGCTTTCATCCTGTTTCACAAAGGGGAGAACAAGCACGTATCTGTCTGGAAAAAAGACATTAAATAACAGCAATGTGTATCTACACAGTCATAGCTACTGTCTGGACTTCTTCCAACCAAAAATCAAATGTGATATTCCAAACAAGCCCAACAACAAAGCAAACCAACTGAACCCAAAATACTGGACATCACAAAATTCCACACAGATCTATTCCTAACCTACTACAGGGAATGAAAGTTGATCCAAGAGAAAGCTGTTGCCTCACTGATGTCCCCTGCTTACTCACTGGCAGTACAGCTCATATTACCAAGTTACTGTACATTTGTTAAAAGCAAAGTTCTTCAAAACTAATATTTAAAAAGACATCAGTTGCTGAACCTTAGGAACAACTACAGAGTGTGGGTAGCAAGACTGCCCCATGTTCAGCTGAGAGTAATACAATTAAAATAATCATCTCCAGGTGAACAGCCTCTTTGGAAGATTTTCTTTCTGTTACTGAAAGCATAATCCCACTTTATACACACTTTTCACACTTCAGTGAAAATATTTTCCCATTTCAGTGGGACAGCCTCTAATTCATGCTGCATGTTCATATTCCTCATTTGTGAGAATACATGAGACTGGAAACCCTGAAGATTTCCTACCACACACACTAATACAGAAAGATAGCTCATTCTCATCTGCACATTTTACCCAACTATTACAACACTGTAAAAACCATTACTGTTTCAACTCCTGTGCTTATTTGAGCAGGGTTAGTACTAGAGAATTTCTTGGAATGAAGCATTTTGTAAGCTTYACAATTGTTTCAAGAAACAAAGAAGGACCCTTTGCTGGTCTGGTTAAAAGTTTGGTCTGTTTCACTCACTTGGAGGCCTTGGCTACAGGCCCGTGGGGTGAAAGCCTCAGCAGATGGATCTTGATGTGCTCGCAGCACGAAGGGTGCCAGAATTAGTAACTCAGCTGACCTTATTGATTAAAGCTGTGAGCATGGATGGGAGTAATCGATTTTCACACATACAGTGGCTTATCCAAGGTCTCTATATGTTACAGTAGCCCTCTCTTTAGAGACACAGAACTCTTGTTCATCCCAGCATGAGAAGGGCCCTGGTTCATTCCCCTTCCCAGCTCAGCCACCCTGACTCCAACCATTCCCTGCCTCTGGCTGCAGCAGCTCCTGCTGGAGGTTTCCCCTGCAGCCCCTGACTGCTG
>CADDXX010000489.1:224282-248511 GCA_902810485.1 Alauda arvensis
TGTCAAAAGGCCACGGCCACTGAGTTACCAGAGATGAACCTATCTGTTACAAATATGAGTCTACTGTAAATGTTCAAAAGGACAAAGCAAGCTGAGTTGAAGAGATTTACACAAACTTTGATTTAAATATACCCTATCCTTTGATTCTAAGATCATCGTATGAGCTGCCATTCCCTTGGAGAGTTATTCTCATGAGTAAATTTCAGAGTATATTTTATTGAAAAGTGCTTTGTAAAAACACCTTTTCTAGAAAGAAAGGGCACCATTTTCAGTGACACTTGGACCAATAGCACAGAGGTCTGCTGGATGCTCATTTCTGCCAAGAAGGGCTCATTTACTTAAGCCAACCCAAAAGTGTCTTTAACCAATCCAGAAAAGCTATCTCCAGGTCAGACTACATGGATATGAACAAATAGAACAATAAGCACCTTGTAAAATACTTGAACAGATGAAAACCTTGAACTAAGCAACCAACTACGTCTGGTTTGCTCTCAAATGCAARTTAAATTTTCTATAATGGACATCAGAAGTTGTATACTCTAGCAGCCACTTCTCTTTATCATCTGGGAATTTCAGTCACTAACAACTAAAAAGATTCAAAAATAATTAATTAATCTGTTTCTATTATCAAACACAAACAGTTTTGTTCATATAATTTTAACTCCTACTGGATTCTACTCCTATCTAAGACTTCTGACTGCCAAAGGAGCACAGAAAAGAGAGTTGTGTTTTGTCCTCATTCCTGTTGGGGAACAGCAATAAAATAGCAGAAGTATTGACTGCAGCTCCTAACCATCTCTGTATCACATCTTCTGTAAAAAAACACTGGGAAAAACATTTGCTGAGTCCAGCTCAGCAGGCACTTAAAATTCCTCTCCACATTAGTGAATTTTMTAAAAATTAGGTGTGATGAAAGAGTATTTTGCTATTTGCTTAATAAGGGATAGGTCTGGTTTTAGTTTCCTGRGAAAGGAGGGAAGCATGATTGTGCCATCCTAACTTARTAGTCCAATTTGCACTCTTCTTCCATTAAATTCAGAGTGCTGTAGTATCACTGATTTCTGAGACAGTCCTGATTCACAAGCATACAAGTGGAGGAAAGGCAAGTCCAGAAAAACATCATCCAGAAAGACAGGTTAAGAAAAATAGCCAAAAGGCAGATTTTCTTTCTCTTCAGTGTCAGATAACATAATTTTTATGTACTGCTTTTTTTTTCCTTTTTAAAAGAAGAATTATTCAGTGAGATTTGTTGAGGAAAAAAAAAATGCCATTTCTAAGTAGTAAACATCAGTGTCTTAGTGTAAAAAGGAATCCCTGTAGTTGTCATGTGCAATAGGAAAGGCTGGCCTTTCAGTACACTTTGTATTCCTGACATGCAGATACACATTAATGCACCAGCTCAGTGCTCCAGTAAAAACATCTTTTCCAATTCCTAATCCAGCCTCCCAGAAATGAGTGTCTGCCACTAAACCCCTTTAAACGGTTCAGGCTCTCAAGTGGGATTTGTGTTTTATATGTACTTGTCATTGTAATGGAAAACASACTGTCCTAATGCCAGGTTCTTAAAGCCAGGAGGGTCCTCTACCACAAATAGTAATTCCAGGATTTACAAAGCAATGGCACAGAGGTTTCCCTAAAGGATGGATTTTAGCTAATCATGTAAAAGCATTCCATGCATCCTTTTTTCATGCAAATTAAGGATGAGATTGAGGGCGCCCTGGCTGGGGCTCTGAGCAGCCTGGTGGAGTGGAAGCTGTCCCTGCCCATGAAGGGAGGTTGCAATGATCTTTAAGGTCTCCTCCAACTGAAAATTGGATTCTATGAATTTCTATGAAATTTCTCTGAAACGCAGTGTATTTATAAAAGCTTTGGTTGATTATGGAAGTAGGCACAATTATGCAATGGAGCTGTGAGGTTATCTGTGGAATTACAGTCACAAACCATTCAAATTCATCAGCTCTGTATATCTGCAAAGCTGACATCAGTGGCACTTCAGCAGAAAGCTGGTCATTGCTTCCTTCATTCTGTCTTGAACTTCAGTTCCTAAGGGTTTCTGTCATGAGGCTGATAATCCCAGGTGACTGACTGACAGCAGTTTCACTGAATGTGTGGTTATTCTGTRATGTAAGAACTGGGATTGAGGACCCATTGTCAGGTCACTCTGGCCACAAAGTCACCTGTAAAATGTATGTGATAGCTGATGGAGGCTCTTCAGTGAGGAAACCCTTTGTAGCCTTCTTCAACAGCTGGAACAAATGGGCATCTACATACAACAAAACCTTAAGGGGAAAAGCCTATCTGCATGAACCCTGGGGAATCACCAAATAATCTCATAAAGGGGGAAGGAGCACTGTAGAGGTAAGGAAGTCTCTATTCAGAATGTTCATTGAGATCTAACTWCTTCTATTCTAATCCTTAAAATCAATGGTAAGGTTTAAATGCTCCACACAATCATTTCGGGGTTTTTCCAGCCTTTTTGTATATTGGAACTTAAATCATAAACATGAGTAAGGATTAAACAGCTAAACTAATGTAATAATCCATGCCCTTTAAAAGAAGTAATCCTTTTGTCTTGTATTTCCTCTCCTTCTCTCTTCCTCTCTTAGCACCTTCAGTTTGTTCTGGGAGTTTGCTTTCTGCCATTAMATGCTCTTGTTTGGCTCACCAAGGAGAGAAGCAGACAAAGGCAGGGCAGGAGTATGTGGTCAAGAGTGAAGAAAGACTTTAAAGGAGCTGGAACTTTCTTCAGGGACTACATAACCCTGTCCTGTTAGAACAGCTGTACCTCAACAACACAGGGGTTCCTTTGAGCTGGCAAACAGGATGTTATCAGTTTGGTGAAAACACCYTGCTGAAGTGACTGCATGGCCTCTAACACTCCAAATCCCTTATTCAGAGCTGCCTGAGGKGTGTTGAATGGGATGGGGCTGTTAGACAGACCTTGTCCTGTGTGTTGGCTCACTGTGCTGCAGGCACGTAGTACAGAAGGATTCCCAGCTCCAGCAGGACTCTGTGAGAGGTTTCAGTACACATTTATCTGACAGTARAGGTCTGACAGAGCACAGAACAAGCAACTGGACTAAAATACAGCTCTCAGAACAGGYTGCTCCACAGAAAAGCTTGTCCCTGAATCAAACCTAGATGTTTTCCCTGTGTGTAAGGGCAGTGTGTGTACTCAGTATAAAAGCTTAAAATATTTGCCAGACATAAATGATCTCTGGAGATGTGTCAGACAGGAGGCTTGACCAGATCCTATCAGAAACCAAGAGAAGACCACAAGGACTCAACCATCAGAACTAACACAGACTTCTTTGGTTTTAAAATACAGAATAAAAAGCCTTTAGCAATTTCAGTGGATCAAGACCAGCAGCCATAAGTTAATGTTTCATGCAAGATTAAATGGCATCTTTCTATTAAAGAGGAAACTCAGTCTGTTTTATTGCAACCACTGTAAAGGACACAGTCCACGAACAGCAGAGAATTCTTCACTGATCACTGCAAAGCCAAGAGGATTTCATGTCTTTGCAGAAGTATAACAGGGGCAGAGACACCACTGGGCTGTCCCAGCTGCTGAGCCACAATCACTGCAGCAGGGCTTTGATGGCAGTGTGGGGGCAGTGGGGCCAGCACTGCTGTGCACTGGAATGTGCTAAAAGGCATCAGGGTGGCCATGGGGGCAAAGCTGAGTGTGAAACAGGGAAGGGAAGAGCCACAATGTACCACAGATCCATCCCTCTAATGCACTGGCTGGCTTTTACCTCGCAGCCTGGAGCCAAATCAATTCCAACAGTTTGTGCTGGACACAGACCAATTACCAATCTTCTTCCTCCTCTTTCCTGCTGCTTAACGGGGCTACAAATAATGGTTTGGAATGACTCTCTGAGACCTACCCACATGGCTTTCAGAGCAGAAACCAAATGACATAAATGATCAAAAATAGTTTCTATTTCAAGGTGAAATGTCTTTGAAAGTCTCAGAAAAGAAAAATTGGCTAAAATTAATCCAGAAATACCAATGTTTTGTGGTCACTGCAAGGATCCTGTCTGGATTTGCAATCATGTAAAAGAATCAATTAGGAGTCAAATTTAAAACAAATTCAAAAACAAGAAAAGTATTCAGGTGCTGCAGAACACTTACCATCACTCTGGCACTGCCAAACAAACAACTATAAATCTATTTAACTAACCAATTAAGTGGATTTTGTATGTGCTCTGCACTGCTAGAGAATCAAAACAGCTGGAGCACAATGACAATTCTGCTTGTGTGARGACTGGAGCTGATTAGGTCTTTAATAGGCAGCTTTTCCTTATACTGGTATGTGAAAAACACCCCCAAACCCCAGAAATCTACATAAAACTAATAGTGCAGACCTAATAAATGTATTTATAACAGAAGCATGACGTTTGCTCTTAAGGCCTACTTCTCACTCCAAAGTGTATTTGAATGCTAGTGCTGTCACAGATCTGCTCTGCACCTATAAACAAAGTATAGTAAAATATTTAAATATTTTCTCAACTTCAGGAGAAGGGGTCACTCTTAAACCTCTTATGTACCAAGCTGAAGTGAAAATTAAGCCTAGACACAATACTCATAAACCTTCCAGCCTTGTCCAGTATCAGATGGAAAGGAAGGGAAATTTTCCCTTGCTGTAACAGATCCATAATACAAAAAATAAAACAGGTCAGTTTTTGTTTTCAGTTCTTGATTAACTTTAGGAATACAAKAAATACTGTTGAGTTCTCAAAATTATCTTTCTATGCACTCCTGTTATACGTCACTGTTTTAATTTCACCCACACATAAAACATCTTTACTACCACCTGCTGATCAGAATCTGTGACACAAAAAGTTGTGCCAAAAGAGTTTTTGTGTTTGATAACACACAGTTAAAAAAAAATCTTTTAAGTATTTTGTGTGTATCTTATCTCTTTGAAAAACAGTGATTTTTTTTCTTTTTAATGCAGGTTTTCATTACTTGCTGAGTGCTTTTGGTCAGCTGCTGACTGAAATCCATCTCTAATACAATTTGAAGTATTGTGAAACAGGGACAGTATTTTTTCATCTGAGCTGTTCCATTAGACTGGGAAAAAGAATCAATAGTCCCTTATTACATRAAGACATAATGCCTTGGATTGAAACAGTGGCAGAGGTCAATGAATATGAAATGAGTTCACCCAAGGATACSTAAGATGTGAAACACCAACAAGTGGCACAGCTTTCTACCACAGCCCTGCAGGAGTTTGGTGTTTGCTGATTCACCTAGAGAAGAGCACGAGATATTAATCTGGATTGATACCAAATGTAGGTAACTGAGCCAGGTTCCTTAGATGGAAGAAACCCAGGGAGTGTCTAATACAGAGCAGCTCCAGACTCACTGATTACTTATTATCACATAATCATGTATATAATGACACTTAATTTATTCCAGTATGCACAGTTACATGTGCATGCAAGCTGTTAATCAATTTTCTGTTAACACATAGAAATGTCTGAATGAAAAGCACAAAATAGTTCAAGTAATACCTTTCACTTCAAGCTTCTAAGTGAAGCCACATCAGCARATTTCTGTCAGGAAACTCAGACTGYATCTGGGACATCACAGGCTTCWGAAGCTCCTTTAGCYTATACAGAATTATGATGGATTCAATTCCAAAYGTGAAACTTGTAGAGGTTATGAAGAGCCATTTGTCAGAGAGAATTCAGCACAGAACAATTTGCATCATTCCAGAAGTTAATGAGAAACTCTAGTTCATGCACGTGCTGCAAACTAAAGGAGTTCAGACAAATGTACTCAGATCCACCTCACCTGGGCAGCTGTGACAATCAAACTGCAGTGGGCTGTGAGGTTACACTCTGCCAGCACTGACTTATCTTTGTGTGTCAGCTCAAGAGCCCAAGAATTCACAGTTTCATACAGTAAACTGTGCAGGCTGATGCAAAAATAGATCAATACTGGTCAGCCACTGCATGGCTACAGCTCAGTGAAATCCACAGCATTTGCAATAACAGCAGGTTTTAACAGACATTTCTGGAATGCATACTGGAATTCCTTCCCTGCAACATCTTAGTATCACGCTGAGTGACAACCAGTTGGAATTTATACTCTTGTCTTAYTTCAAAATGCTGCATAGTCATGATTAGTCACAAGTTCTCCAGAAAAACTGCAGAGCAAAATGCAAAGAGTGATACATCAAATTTGAGAGAAGTGGGACTCACAGAAGCAAACTCCTTCCTCGAGAACCTGGAGACATTACAGCGTAACAGGGCAAGCACAGTTAAAAATCAGTAATTAATTCCTCATTTATTTCCACAACAAACTACAGACAGCTTTAAAAACAGTAATAACTTTAAAGTGGCTAAGACATGAAGATGGATGAACACAATCCTAACTTGATTGCTTGGAAAGTGAATCAGAGATTCACAGATGTTTTAGACTAAGAAATTCCGTATTTGATTGTAGCAAGAAATTTGGAAGCAGAAGGTGAGGACAAATGTCTTTGGCAGGCTTTCATTAAGCACTAGCAGGTCATGTGGTAATTAGATTTTAATAAAGGTATTTAATTTATGTTTTGAAGTCTAACCAGAACTTAAGATAAAATTTGTTTTATATAAAACAAACCCTTTCGGTAAGAAGTAGGAGAGTAATCAGAAGTATGAAACGTGTCTAGAGAGGAGGAAGAAGCCCAAAAATCTACATGATTTAAAGAAGTGAGGTCCAAATTAGACTTCATCAGGTCTGAAAGACATGAAAATCTTGAAAATTAATGGCTCATTACATGAACAATAATACCGGGAAAGTAAGTTCATAGGAGAATGGAGTGTAGGGACTCTGACACCACAAGGAAATAATCTGCCAGAGAACATAGAGAGACCCATAAGTGACATATTAAGGGATTTCTGACCCTTTCAGAAATCAGGCTTTTGAAACTTTCTCATTAGAGAGCAACAGCTGTTTTAATATTCAGTCAAATAATCCAATTTATTCACCAGCTTCACTGAAATTAAAGACCTTACTCCAACATTACCCTGAACAACAAAATTAAAGTGAGAACAACTCAGACTCTGTTACTGGTGCTGTCATATTGGAACTCCAATCAAGCATTTTCCYAGAAGTGAGGACTCCTCACTCATTAATTTTCTGTCATGTGCTGCAAGCATTGCAGTTGGAATGCCACATTCTCTGGTTTCTTCTGCCTCCCTGTTCTAAAAGAGTAGAGCTCCAACAGCTTCACTGCAATCAGACTTTGCTACTCATACATGCTTTTCATTAAATTACTGGAAAAAACAAAAAYAAAACCAAAGCTGGCATGAAATTAGGTTACACAGTATGAAATGATTTACAGCAGCCCTCCATGTCCTACATCAGGGGAAGTCACAGTGGCTGGGAGTGCAGAATTTATGCAGCCTGGCTGTACTACATCTGGAGGTCGACAGCTGGTTATTATGTACACCTAATTTATCCAAGCTGTAAATACCACTGGTAGGGAAATCTATTCACCTAAGGCTTATGGTTCAGTTGGTTTAGTGCTTTATGTTTAAAGCAAAATGTAGAATAAATTATGAGCAACTCTTTCCCACACTTCCTCAGCAGTGCATGAAGCTCCACAGTTTAAATACACTAAATGGAGCATCTTTGATCTAATTACAAATCTGGCAATGAACCTGACACCCAATTGTTTTGGGAAACAATTGCRATAATAATTTTAAATCCCAGCAGCTTGTAGGTAAATGACAAAAGGTATTGGAACAATCAGACTACAAGTGACAGCAAAGAACTGCTTACAGCCTACAASAAGTAGGGAAAAAAATCCAGCAGACTGATTTTTTTCAAGGGACACTGAAATTAATTGAATATATGCTWACTCAAACCCTAAGAAGAATACTGGAGAGTATCATAATAATACTTCACATAGCCATGCTAATTCCCATTTAGGTATCACTCAGTATATGCAAACAGTGACTTAAACTCCACCATGGCCTTATGAAGTTGTGCCTAAGCATAATTAAATGAAAGTAATTGACTACAGAGAGAAGCACTAGTGGAGAGAGATTTTCTAGGCAATAGTGCTCAATCTCTCTGAAAAATGGAAGGCAAATATTCCAAAGAAACCTTCTTGCTCCATTTTGATTTTAATCACAAAACCCCAGGAATAAACAGAARTGCTGAGCAAGTTTCTCTTCATGTTACTTCCAGAATTAAAAGTCATTTTTTCACTTTCTCGCAATTCTCAGTGCACAAATCATAGGAAGGCCTGTGTTGGAAGGGACCTTAAGGATCATCTCATTCCAACAAATCCCTSCTCCATGGGCAGGGACACCTTCCAGCAGAGCAGGCTGCTCAGAGCCCCATCCAACCTGGCCTTGGACACTTCCAGAGATGGGTAATGCACAGCTTCTCTGGACATCCTGTGCCAGGGCCTCACCACACCCTGAGTTAGGAACTACCTCCCAACATCTCATCTACATTTCTTGGCTTYTAGTTTGAAACCATCCCACTTGTCCTGTCACTCCTGCCCATGTCCAAAGTCACCCTCCCCTTTAAGAACTGGAAGAAATGAAGTAATTGAGGTCTCCCCAGAGCCTTCTCTTCCTCAGGCTCCACAACCCCAGCCTGTCTCTRGGAGAGGAGCTCCAGCCCTCTGAGCATCTTTGTGGCCCCCTCTGGACCTGCTCTAACAGATTCAGATTTTTTTTTAATCAAATGGTTTAGTATTTTTTGGGCTTATCAGGCTTGTGCAAGAAACAGGGTATAGCAATCTGCTGGTATTATGCTKTCTGAAAAAGCCAAGTTGAGCTGTTATCACTGTCTCCTGTGGCCATCCAGCTTCACTCTAAAGGAATATGGATCAGAAATTTTACAGATCGTTCTAAAAATTAAAACTGACATCTTAAAATGAAATACTAATATTTTCAAATTCTTCAAGCTTATTTTTAGTGAGCCAATTATTTTGAAAACTACTTTCTTCATAGGGAAGACTATATAACAGGTGGGGAGTTTTTAACATCTGCGAAGAAACATAGCAGTAAAAATTGGAAAAACCCCAAGGTTCTGGAACTACTTAGAGAACTCATTCTAAACTCAGCTACCAACAAAAGCAGGTCATTACTTTGCCCACTCAAACTCCCTGAGATTGCTAAATCAAGCCATCATTTTTTATTCTATCAAAGAGGTKTGCAAAGAAATACAATAAGAGCCAGACTAAAATTCCACTGCCTGCCATCACTCTATTATGCCATTACATTTCTTGTGAATATATTTCATCTTATCCAAGTTTTCACCCTTGCTCTCAGCTTGTTGCTCTTTCTCAGACATCACTTATTCAGATTGCATCTATTTATCTTCTTAATGTTACCTCACAAATCATTCTCTGAGATGGAAATTCTTGGTTTTCTTCATTCTCATTCCCTCTTCATTCTCTCTCCTTTGGCTCATCTCTTTTCAAACAACTGTATTGGTTGTTGATGAATGCAAAATCTTACTAATATATTAAAAAAGCTGACTTTGGTGGGGTTGAAAAGGTTGAAGCCAACTATATGGTTGGCTTTTTTAAAAATAGTGACTGAAGACTCTAGCATTTTATGGAGAAGTTCCAAGCAATCCCTCCCATGATTGGCAACATTATCTCCCCATTATTGGACATATCTGTTCCTCTGAGTTTTATTTGAACCCCGTGATATTATATTTATACAGCACACAGAGAGTGGAAAGATGCCTATAAAGCAAATATGGGGTGATACACTGGCATTGAATAGGATCTTCTTAAGCTTCAGGTATAAAATTGTATGACAAAGAATGAAAAAATCCAGGTTATCCTCTAGAAATGGAATCTCTCAATTTCCTTTTAAAGAATCTGATTCTCTAATCACATAAGTAAAAAGTTATTAGTATAAATTATAATTATTAGTATAGCTGAGAGTAAAGCTGAAAAGCCCTGGGTGGRTCAGAACAGTTCAATCAAGGCAAAGCACAGACACTGTGTGCACTTGCCACAGGCTTCTGTCATTAGCATTGTGAGAGATAATTTACAATGTGGAATAAAGAATTATATGCAGTGCATCTGCTGGATATATTAAGTATATGCTTTATATAGCTGTAACATGCTATATGTAGCTATACATAGCATATTTAGAACATAATTGCAATATATTATGTATCTAACATATCACATATAATTTACAACAAATTGTATCTCTCATAACAGATAACATGGGTTACTACATTACATATGTTATACATTTAACTTGGGAGTGCTTTGGAAGTGTATCACAAAGCTCAAGCAGAGCTCCTGCTGTTTAGAACACTTGCTTTTATAAAATTTTATTAATTTAGTATCTTCAACCTCAAAATTAGTGTTCAATTAATCTGTGGGACTGTTTTGAACCTGCTGGTCTTGCTCTTATTTTTCACAAATTATTTTCCCCCTCTTAGCTTGGCCTTAAAATTCTCCTTAAGCTGCTGGATGAATTTTGCTGGCCTGTCACCCCTCTAGCCTTTTTTGCTAAATTGTGGTACACATTAACTCCAATTKAATGTCAAATACATTACTCTGAAACAGCTCTTTGACATACTGAATCATCAACCTGGTTAACCAGGGTAACCTTTTCTCTCTTTCTTCCCATTATCCTTTAAGCAGTTTCTTGTCTTAAAAATGCTTCAGGAATGCAATTTCCTGGCTGCCWTTCTTACATAGAGRAGTTAAATGTAGGTCCTTTATGTTCTCTAGTACATCTTGAATCAGATCTAAATAATTGAGTGCTACATCTACTTCTGAAGATTTCCTGACTGATTTCTCCAAAAAGGACTGACTCAAACTCTAGMTATGTCAGAAGCAAGCATTCTGTCCTGGTATGACATTTATTCAAGATTTATGAAGTTAGTTGAAGCTTCCTGTTATTACTGCACTTTGCAGTCGTCTTAATCTTTTGTGCTTCATGTTCTTTCTCCCTTACCATCACTGCATGGGGGGGGTACAGACCTCTCTGGAATTGGATATTACATTTAAATCCTTGGAGACTCTGTGGTGCTGCTGAAAGAGTCACCTCAACCCTCTGATGTGACTCTGTTTTGCTATGGCATGCCCACCATGAACTGTAAAATCCACCAAAAAAATACAACAAAACATCCATTTTGGAACTATTTGATCAAGCACTCCCATCAAGATGATGGTTTTATCACTGTGCTTGTTTCAWTGCACAGTTCAATTCAGTCCTACTCCCTAGTTTGCCTAGTTAGTATCTGTGTGCTCTACCTTCYTGGAATAAATAGGATTTACAATTTAATCCTGACATTAAAGACCCTCCCGTACCATGTGCTATTTGTATCAAGTGCCTGCCTCCAGAAAATGCTTAAAAAATRATACAACAAAGCATATTTTATCTTAGAGACACTTAGGAACATTTAAGAGAAGAAATAAACCTGTTCTGGTCCCTAATTTATCTTTCCTCCTTCCTCTCCCTCCAGTTAGTTATGCAGGTTTGCCTCCTCTCACCATGCAGTAGCTTATACAGACAGYTACTKTAATACCATMATTTATTTCTCCTAGAAAAGAGAAYTTATAATKTAYAGATATGTATTTCACATTTAAATTTTACAACAATGAAAACTTTTCTTGAAAATATGAAGTCAGTAGACGAAACAAAGTCTGTATTTGTACACAGTTCTCTTTCGTGTGACATGAATGAGAAGCTGTAACACCAAACACTGGAGTACAGCACATTCTGAAGGAAATTCAGCTGGGTCACAAACTGCAGGCTGATGGTAAAGCTTGTGAATAAAAGGCACAGAATCAGTCACAGTGTAAAGCCAGAATTAGGGTATGTCAATAGGTTTGATATTAATGACATTAGGATCAGAAAACTAATGGCCATATCCATTGATTAGAAGTTTTGTCTGTGCATTCASAGAATAAGAACAATCTATTTTTATACTTACTTCTTCTAATAACAAGCACTTGAGATGGTTATTTAAACACCTTTATGACTGCCCTGCAGGCCYTCAGAGTTGTTTTCTTGCCATAATGTGTTTTTCTGACTTTCCCATTATGTTTGTAAAGACGGCAACAAAAGGAATAAAAAGACATAAAATCCAAATAGCAGCTCTCTGTAGTTTGTTTTCCATTCCCCAAATGGATTTATAATGCCTGTGAGATGCATTTCACTGTGGAACTCTCAGTTGTATAAGCACTCAGCAGGCTCATTCCACACTGCTGCTCCATTCTGGTTAGAAAACCATTCCTGAGCCTCATCTCAGGAACTTTGTATCCTTCAGCAACAGAGAGCTTCCAATTCCAACTGCCAAGGTACTGATCAGAGTCATTAAAGACTCAAGCACTGAGATGAGTGGGGATTTGCACCTCAGAGAACAGAGGGACTCAGCCCCACTCAGGTCTGAATGCTCTCAGGGCAGGATGGCAGAGCTCTCAGCAGGCTCTGCACTGGAACCTGAAACAATCATGAGCCAAGGCAAAGCTGTGATAAAAGCAGATCCAAGCAGCTCCTGGACACCACACACTGAGCCCTGAGTGCCGAGCATCTCAAGGGAATGCGACTCAGGGAATCTCATCCTACTAACAAGGAGTGGAACTTCATCCACAGTTTGTGCTACAGAACTTTTGTCTTCATATTGCAACTTGTAATAACTGGCAAACATCCCCAGCTCTAAAAGTGTGTCATTGCTAAGGCTCTTCTGAAGGCAGCCTGAAATCCCCCAAGTGCAGAGCATGGCAATTTGAATATATCTTTTAAAAAGTGTATTACCTCTGCCATTTACTTTTACAATTATATCTCTGTTGGCACTCAGTTTTCCTGTGAAATCCATTCAAATGCACATTGTTACCTAAGAGGATTAACTTTTTTCCTKGCTCTAGCAGCRTTTTCAGGCAGAAACAAGTTTTATACAAAMATTTCTWYAACAGATTAATAAATTTTCAGGTTTCTCTRRGCMTRTACATTGGGACAACACTGCAATCAYTGYATGAAATTCATCCAACCTGCTCCAATCTTTTATAGAAAAAAAGAATTGAAATATATATTCAGAGGAAATAATATACATTTCAGAAATTTAGCARCTCTCTGGTTRATTCTGTAGAACTAYGTTCTAATTTCTCAATAYAGAGTGATAAAGTAAGAATCTGTTTGCATTTAGCAGAGTGAAATGAAGTGCTTTTCTTCTCTCAGTAYTATTCTGGATGGAATGGCAGGGAAATAAAAAAGGGCAGCAATGCCAGGCTAAATCATGAGCCCAGTATTCAGTGTTGTTTCATAATTCAGGCTTGAGGATGATTTGTACATCAAGCCAGAGTTTGCTCATAGATCCTGCAGACCCATAAATCATACAAATCAATTTACCAAACTGAATCCATGGCAATTTAAAGGGAAAAATTAAAAACAAACCAACCAACAACCAAAAAGATAACAACAATAAAAAAACCCCTAAAGAGTATCTTGAAGTGTTCACTTGCAGTAATTTGATGCTGCTTTGACTGTCACATGCACATCATCATTATACACTTCTGGGTCTTTTAGTTCATTTCTTAAACCCTAAATTTATTTGGAATGACAAATTAAACATATCAGCTTTTTAATACATCCATTTAATGAGTACAACATTTACCACATACTTTTTTCCAGTCCTGTTCCATGATAAGATTTGGCAGGAATGGATAAAAACCTTAAATTAGTGAGACTGCAGGCACCACAGCTTCTTCAGATACAGAGAAAGAATAAAATGAGCAGAGTCAGATAAAACCATCCACTGTTCTTTTTTTACTACAACAGACTCTTTGGAAAAAATACTCTTTTTCTTTGCCCAAGGCTATATCCAGGCCTGCCTAAGGCAGTTTCTAAACTATTGATAACTATTCTGCTATGCCTARCATTTAGGAATTCACAGGGTTCCTAACTTAACACTAGAAAAAAACTGCATCCCTAGCTTTCAAACATTTAGTAATTATACTTAGGGYCATTAAGCAACTCAATTATAACTTATTTGTTGATATTCCACATAGTGATCTCAATTCTGACTGACAATTTGCTACTTAAATGCTSATTCTCTGGAACTGAGTGAAAGACTCCAGATTATCCAGTCTGATAGACAAATCAACAAATCAGAGAGAAACAGAGACTTATAATTTTTTTTCTCTGTAAAAAAATTGGGAAAAGAAAATTTCACTGTTAATGATGGAAATTGCCCTTAACTCAGTTAACAAAAATAATATCTCCTGATCCTAATAGTAAAAATTTTAGCTGTGGTTGAACTGTTGGTCAAAAACAATGAAAAAAAATTACTGAAAATTGCAAGGTCTGTAACTATGCTGATGGGGAAGAACTAATAATCATAAAGGGCTAAAGAGTCAGGAGTCACAAAGCTATGAAATCACCCATTTGATTAGTTCAGTCAAGACAAAGTGCTGTCATATGTCTCGAATCACAGTAACTCCAAACTTCTGGAAATAAAGACTGGATACATAATTGTACTACTATTCTCCTTGTGGAATAGTAGATCCTAAAAGTCAGGACTATTTCCACAAATGGAGACTTGAAATAGAGCTTAACATTTCTTTTTGGCAACTGTATGGTGTTTTAACTGTTGTCATCTCCTTTATTTTTGGCTTCAGGGATCTTTTTAATTAGGCTCATTAGTAAATAAGGCAAACAGTCCATGAACTCCAGAATCATAAAGTGTTTATAATTGGATTACATAACTTTTATGATTGGATCTTCCCTTTCTAATGCAAATTTCYTTTCCATTTGGGAACTCTCTGGAGCAGCTAATGATTAGCTCTCTGAGCAGCTCAAACTTATTCTTTGATATTATCCACTAAATGCTTTTGGAAACTACTTACTGAGCTGGAACAAAATACTGCATGTCAGACTCAGGGTATAAAGATGAGGAAAAAAATAACTAAGCAACCAGCCAAGAAACCCCCAAAATAGTAGAGTGAATTCAGTAATAAATTGATTCTGAATAACCCACAAATAGGAAACAGGTAACCCTGGGAGACAGCTCTGGCTCATGTGGTCATCAATTTTCTAAGAGAAAGGGTGTTTGTTCAGGAACCAGGACAACTAACTCTCTTACATAATCTTCATTTTCTTCACCAGTTCTTTCTCTCACCTCCCATGACAAACTTTGTTATGCTGGTTAACACAAACATGCAAAAGCCTTTAGTCCCAGTTTCTCATTGATTGTTGATGCTCTSCTGTCTCTATGTTAAAGAAAAGCAGAGCAGGCTGATGGAACTCTCCTGGAGCTGGTCTGGTTGTAAAAGGCTGAAGGGTTATCAGCTATGCCAGATCCATGGCCAGGAATACACTCCTGACAGGTGCAGTTCCCACCAGAACTGACTGGACCACACAGATTTGGCAGACATTCCCAACCTGCTCCCAAAAGGGTTCTATGCAGCTCCTTGGTGCCACCTTTCAGAACAAGCTCTAAGGAAAGCAGCAGATAACTCAGCACTTTATTTAAGAAATAAACAGAACCCAAAAGCACTTTCTGATTCAAGTTTTGCTCCCCACTTGCCATTACAGCACAAGACTGGAGTCAGTTCCAGGTTTCACTTCTAGGGGATTACTTTTAAAGGGTATTTAGAGATAATATTGCAGAATCACAGAATGCTTAAGGTAAGAACAAACAGCAATGCCTTATTCAAACACAAAAAATAAGTCTACTAATATCTGAGAAAAGTGTATTTAAGGAACTGATGAAAAAAAATTCCGAGTACAATTTTTTTTTTCTTTTTTAGAAACTGCATTTTTTCTACAGAACATCCTGAAAACTGGGACAACTGAAAGTGCATCTTCTAAGAACAACCAAAAAAGTGTTATTTATGAGAGTCTCATTGCCTCCCATTCTGGCCCCACCAAGTTTCTTTCACATTTTTTCCCTAATACCAATTGAAGAAGAGAAAGGAACTTGCTGTATAAAAATGCTTTGGCATTTAGATGGATATCTGCATATAAATTAATATGTTAATTACACTCACGAGCTGCATCTAATCTAATCTAATGAGATTTGCAGAGAACACTTAATTCTAGCCTTGAGTAATGGATGTATCCAAAACTTGTCATTTATATAAACTTACAAATCAATAAAAAGTTGGATTTTTTTTACTTTTTTTTTTTTAGAGAGTTTCTTGGAAATACGACAACCTAAGCAGTAGGAATTGACAGGTCTGCTAAAAGAGATGAAGAGCAAAACCAGCCATGAGGAGAATCMTCATTGTATCCTCATTATTAAGAGCATTCCTACTTTATCTGGTTCTAGGTTGCTGCTTCTTTGTTAGGGTCAGGTATACAAAAGTAAGGTACAAAATACCTCCTTATATTCGGGTCAACATTTTCAAAAATTTAAACAAAAATTCCTGATCTTTCAGAGGATAAATCTTTTGCACTTCTGAAAAGTTTTGTCCTTTTTAAAATCATGGAGAGAAAAAAACCCCAAAACTCTGGAAAATTCCATTTATACAGAGCAAATATGCTCTACAGTTACACCCCTTCCACCAATAAACAGGCTATCAATGTAACACAGGCTATAAATTTAAATACCTATGGAGCTACAACAATTCTGAGTTTCTGGGGGTATTTTTAAACTGCATAATGCTTAACTGAAAATCTAAAAACACAGCACATTGTTACTCATTTGTATTTCTACAGCAGAGAATGTGCATACTAACACTTGCTCCTGTTAACAGTGCAAGTTTATCCCAATAAATCCAGTGTTGAAGTTATCTCAATATTGAACAGTTAAGCTCTCAATAAGAATCATTAACAATCTTGTCATATTAATAAGGAAAGCTGAACTTCTGACCTTTGGGGAGAGGTGGAAAGAAGTTCTCTTACTGGGTGATTCAAAGATTTCAGATATATAYTTGAGTTGCTGGTATTTCAAACACAGCTTTGAACCAGATCTAAGCATTAAAAAGAAACTTTTCTTCAAAAAGAATTCTAAAAAAATGAAATAGAGATTAGTGYTTCCTTGGACATTAAGTTTCTTTGTTGTCCGTAGGGAAAATGTTACGAGACCCTATAGATTAAGGATAAACTACACTAACAACAAGATAATATTTTTACAGTTTCACTGAGATGTTTTTCAGTGAAAATGCTTTTATTGGTTTTTTTTTGATCACACTTGCTTGGAGAAGGACAAGGTGTCAGCAGAGTGGGGTTTGAGCACTGAGAAGCCCTCTACTGCCCTGCATTAGTTACACCTCTCAGTTACACCAGGGAGCTTTGGTTTGTGAAACAAACACCAAGAATGAAATCAATTACTAGGAAGTCTCCAAGCTTTTCAGCACAGCCAAAATTCCACACTCAGTACCACACAATGCTGACTAACACAGATTATATTTCCTTTGCCCTGACCCACTCACCATGAAGCTTCCATTCTTTTCCCCCACAAATGCCCTGGAAAAAAATGTACTAACAACCTAATTCAAAAAGCAGGAAAAACTAATTGTTCTTTTCCTCATTTTATTCTATGTACCCTGCAGTAACAGTGCAATTGCAGTGTTCAAATAAATGATAAGACAAGCTCTCTGGCCCTGAACATTTTTTTAGGGATGGCATTTTTACATTTTAGCATGATATTCCATAACTCATTCCATTACCCACACACACACACAATATACCAGTGGCATGCCTGCTTTTTTTCATTTCCCCCCACCTGCTTAGTGGATCTGTCTCCTTCCTCCTCACAGGTGCTGCTTTGTGATTTTACAAGTTCTCCTACTGTTTCTATCAAGGACACGCTTACTTTTCTACTCACACAGCTGCCCTGATTACAAAGATGGAATATAGTTAGATTTGTCTTAATAATTAAATCAGTATTCAGCAGGACCTGCAGATTATTAAGAATTCATGTGGTGTTCATGTGAATGTCACAGGTACTTCCACAGGAGTTCCACTGTAATCCAGCACATTTCAAACCCAAYTGGCACCGTGGCCTGAAATACCTGAGAACATCTGAGAAAGCAAAGAGCTCTTYTTGCTAAAATGTCTGTTTTGAGACAGTGCCATAAACTGTTCTATGACATGAGAAAAGGTAACCTACAAATCAGCACTGCACAGAAATATTCTGGTCAGGAAGCACTAGAATGAGAGAAGGGTACTCTGCATTTTTCATCCATCTGTGTACCCAGAATCCATTCACATGATGAAGGAGGGGAGGAAAGACCCATTTGAAACTGTTTTGATCACTTATAATTTCTGAACAGGATGACTGATCTGTTCTCTTCCTCCCATATATTAACACATGAAAAGGTTCTAACAATACAACAGTTAATGTGAGTTTCATTAAAATAGATTAGATTAGCAATAATGAGTCTTAATCCCTTGCAGACTCCATCACTAACACTTTCCTGCTGTCAGTACAGCTGTGTTTAAATCACTGCAGAAGATCCAAGACACTCAATCCCCACACACAGCCACAGTAATGGAATGGAGCTGCTGTATCCATGATAGTAAATGCAGTGTAAGCTCTCCCAGCTACTCCCCTAATGAGAGGCTGCTCTGTTTGGAGACTCTGCTCGCAGTGACAGCCACAGTGTGAACAATTTCTCACTCCCTGCTTSTGGAAGTGAAGCTGTTCCTGTGTTCAGTGGTTATTAACACAAGCCTGACAGCTGGGCCCAGCCCCAGCTCCCATTCATTCTGCTGGGGGAACACCAACATTTCAGAAGTTTCATCCTCTCTGCATGTGCCCCAAAGATTTCCCTTTCCTCTGGTGAAGTACTTGAACTGCTGCCATAGAATATTGTTCTAGACAGTGCAACACTAAGTAGTAAACTTATTCTATACAACTTTTTTCTCATTGGGTAAAAAACCCAAATATCCCCTTGGAAATTTGGAGGCTTTTTCTTGTACAGTCATCACAGGTGCTTTCAGTTTTAATCATCCACTTTGAAAAATATGAACAATAAACAAGCCATTAAAGTATCATTAAAAAAACCCCTGTCCAAACTAAGTTCATACATAGAAAATTCTTCCTTAGAAATTTATTTCTGTTAAAATAATATTTATATTAGTCATCCCACTGATTTGCCTGAGTAGGATACCCAAATTATACAATAACAAAGGGATTACTTAGTTCAGTCACAGGATTTATGTTCRTTGCAGCTGAAGAAATATGCACAATCCAAGGATAAGTTAAATTAAATAGATTAGGATAYTTGGTGAAAAGTTTAGATAGCTTTAACATTCTTGTTTGCTCTTAAGTTCTATTAGCAGTAAAGTAAGGCCACATTAGTACTGAGGGAAAAATGCCAAGCCAGTAGCTGTGTTTTAGCAGTRAAAAGTAGCTTTTTCTTGTATTTTAAAAATAGGATTAATTGATTAGGGCATGGAAATACAGAGAACACTCACTTCTGAAATGCATTACTGAACTAAAATGACATGACATTATGTAACAAAAGTGAAAATTGTTGATGAGCCCTTTATCAAATTACATGCCATGAGAATGGCACTTCAGAAATGCTCTCTCTATWACCTGCTGTGCTGGAGTACCACTGCATTAGGACCCTGACAGACAAGTGTCTGTAGCATATAGTGACTTAACTGAAGATGGAGATTCCATGCACTCCCAATACAAAACTCACTGAGGAAGAAAAACCTCTTGGTGCTCTATCATGAACCTAGCAAGCTGATTTGATAATTTTAAGGCACAATGTCAGTATATTTCCTTGTATTTCTGCCTGACTTAGTGGATGCCTAGTCTTCCTAAGGATTTTGAGAACCACTTGAATCACCCTTTATTCTTTTGGTGATCTCTGATGCTCATGCCTAAAGCCAAACCAAGGTGAAGGGTGCCCCTACAGCTGCAGGGAGCTCAGGTGATGACATTCAAGTTCCATTCACTGGGTTTGTGACCAGAGAGGAACTTGTACAAGCACTCCCTGGCAGTGTCTGGGCCAGGACACATTGCACCTCACACTTCTGGAAACCCCAAGTTCACAGAAGCCCCTGATCTTATACTGAGGTGTTCTGGTCCAGCACAAATCCAGGGCATCTCTGCTTCTATTGGCAATGCCAYACCCAGGGAGAGAGAAATTATTTGTGCTCTCTGCAGGGTTTTTCTTTTGTTGTTCTAAAAAGGACAAATTCACAGCACCCTGACAGCTCCATTCAAGTTCTCAAGGAACATTTTTATGCCCAGTCCCTGCACTTGTATCTCTCTATCAGAGTCCACCAGGAACATCCAAACATGGGGTTGTCTAAGGTCACTGAGCCCTAATTCACAGGACAGCATGACACACACAAAAAATRTAAATTAACCCAACCAAACAAAATGGCATGACAGAAATGAACAGGAGTGCTGATAGTAGAGAGGCTTAGAGAGTAGAATTTCAATACAGTCTCTGTCTCTTCAAACTCGTTTTTAAGTGCCTGTAAAAATTATCCATGCAATAGGAACAGGCTGATAACTGAAGGACATGAAAAGGTCACACTGATTCTGAAAACTCAGCCTTTGAGCCAAACTATTTTACATCAGTGAAGACTTACACCCCATCTATTCTGAGCAGTCTSCACTGACAGCAAATTGTGTTTTATTTTGAATAATTACTCGTTCTTGGCTAAGATAATTTGGGTTCAACACTAGCAGCACATAAAATCCTAATCCTTTATCACTTTGGTGCCATGATTTGCTTTTGCAATTCATCCTGATGTGTAATAGGCTCCATACCATTACATGATTGGTTTCTGCAATTGTTTATAACTCAGTAGAGCACAACACCTGTAATTTGAGGACTGGAAGAATTTCAAGAGCCTGTCTCAGAACAGCACTGAGGTAGATGAGGCKACACCTCAACTGTACAAAATGAGTCTGCATTAAACCATTTCTTTACTAAAAAATCTAGTCCCTAGTTTGCTATGTCTTTTTGTTCCTTCATTCTGTGTATTTTGATTGAATTTTGTGAATTCAAACAGCTGAACACAGGAAGAACTTTGGTCATYGACCTGAGAATGTCACACATTAATCACCAGATTAGAAAAAACAGAGGGAAAGAAAAATGAAAGAAGCATTTAGTGGAACAATTACCATTACTGAACAATTATTTAATTACAAAAATATATTTTTGAGCCAGAATTTGTTTTTGTGTAATTAGATCGCTTTATTCTGACTCTCCTCCACTTGCTACACAAAGCAGAAGGAAAATAAGGTTTATTGTGAACAGGTTCTCCCAAATGTACTAATCACAATCTGTGTTTCCCATTTAGAAGAAAATGTGATGGGAACAACCTTAGTGACTTGTAACTCCTGCTTGATTTTGGACYACATTTTCTAAGCATTTTAAGATATGGAGCAAGCTGGAATGTAACAAAGTTTTCTGTTGCTATTGGTTATGCAGAAAAGGTCTGACATAAAGGAAAATAAATAAGGCTTTTTTAAGCAGCACAATAACTGCACAATTAAGCACCTTATTTTACTGGTGACATAATGATGACACTGTTGCCACTATAATTAACAGCCYGTGGSTCTAGCAAAACTAATTAAGTCAGCTGAAAGACTTCTGTAGCCTTTCCAAACAGTCTGTTCCAAACTTAACCAAATTACTTTTCTGTACTGACACAGAATACTTTCTTCATCATCATCATCAAYTGGTTTTGTTTTCTAAAATCAGATTATGATAAAAGAAACAAACAAACAAACAAAAYTGGTGTATTTSCTCAAACATGCAGTATTTTTAGAATTAATTATTTATGACTTATCAAGGGGAAACAAAATAATTTATAAGCAAGTATTTTCATAATTATCACTAAATACTGGGCACTTCTTACTCCATATGCTGACAGTGCTGTCAGGGAAGGCTTGCTCAGAATGTCTGTGATGTGCTTTTGTTCCAGTGTTCAATCATAATCAACAATTCCTGGAGTAGCAATAGTTCAACATGGCCCCAAGGCCCCATAAAACAAGAACTGCTGGGTTTGTGACCTTGATCTTTAGAAAAGGTAAAACCTTTAGGACTGGATCTGAATAAGAATGTTGTCAAGATGCTGTTCAAGAGTTTTAGGATTTTCAAACACAATGTGAAATAACTYTGATAAAAGCCACTTTACTGTAGAACTTCGTCTCCCTAATTAGGTGTAATTTGCTCTAGTTTTCAGTACACAGCCACTAAAAAAAACCAAGGTAAATGCTGCAGGAAMCGTGGTCTGACCTTTTCATTATTGCTTTGTCAGGACATCTGTCAAGGGGCTTTTGCTCCACTCCAAAGCAGACACTCAATGAACTGCAGKAGGGAATAGCTTGTTCTTGGTAGGGTGCCAGGCTGTGCTACCAAGGAAGATTCATAAGGTACTGCACTCAAGAAGATATCAAGGTACAAGGTACARAATAACCCCAAATTTATCTTCTGAAGCAGGAAAGATCAACAATCCATTGTRCATTAGAAAGGAAGATAAAAAAAGACAAAAAAAAAAGATTTCATTTTCCACAGCCCCACTAATATTATCTCTGATGATACTCTACCATTTTTATTATGCAAATCCATTTCTGAAATGTTTGTAATAAGAAATTAATAACAACAATGTGAAATGGTGGCTCAGGATATGCAGAAGGAAGAATACACATGACACAGTTTTCTCACAAAAGGAAAGGGATTAGGTTGGATTTATCAAATTCTGGCAAGTGTAATGGTTACTGAAAGTTTTCGGGAAGCTGCTCTTCTCAGGTTAAAATGAACTGTTGCAGTGACAGAAGAACCATGCCAAGCCTGCAAAAATTAATAACCTTTTTCTAATGGCTGTTCTATAGTAAAGMAAAGAGTGACAAGCAGAGCCTATTTCAGKATGCTTACATTTTCTGGCCTCTTCATCTTACCCCTAAAAGAACTGCAGAGCAATAGAAGTGCAAGATACACCTCAGTGGTACTGACAGCCCTCTCTACAGGGAATGTTCCAGAAACTTGGTAATCAAACCCATCATAGGTATAGAACAAGCTAAAACCTTACAGAAATTACCTGCTGCAACACTACATCTGCTGACAAATATTTGCCACTCATGCCTATTCATATTTTTACTCAACAAAACATATCTAGAATATTCTTATTACTGGGAATTAAATGCATTGCTATTACAGTTGTCTTTTCTCCTAGTGTTCCACTTAACCTGTTACATCTCTTGTTTAATTAAGCCACATTCTTAGGAAATGAAATGATCTCGTGCAATTTCATGGATTTCTTTTTTCAAAAAAGATATATTTTTATAACTTCCAATTTTAGTTAATACCTTCCATTTCCAGAGCACACAGGAGTGAGGACATTTAGAACAGAAGGCAGCCAGTTATTGAAACCCTGTGAGTGATGTCTCATGTTATCAATGCTATCAATGCCATTTTAATCCTATTTTCAACTGCAGAGCCCCAACAGCTATATAAATAAGTATAAATCAATACTGTAAAGAGCACTTCCAGAAATTTTCTCTCGTTTCTTAGTACACTGGGGAAGAATGCAGGAAGACTGCTTCCCAGAGTGATATTCATTGCCATGGAGGAATGACACTGTGATTTAGCAAATAATTCCATTCTTATTTCATTCCAGGCAATGTTTCCAATGCYTTCTGATTCCCCAGTCAGCCCACCCCATCCTCCTCTGCCCTCTAMCAAAGAAACTCCCAGCAGTCAGGCTTAGTCACAGCTCAGCAGCCTGGTYTATCCTCATTTTCTGGGACTGAATCATGCTTGGACATGTCCCGTTCCTGTTACTTCCTCAAACTTCTCCCACAGTGAATAAAGCTGAACTTGAGTAGAAAAGCAGAGCCGAAATCATGAAAATGTGCACAATCATGGGGGATATTAGAGTGAGAAGAGGACAGCAGAGCAGAAGGCTGCACTGACAGAAGCCACCACCACTGTCAGCAGAGGTGCAGCACTGGGGACCCAGCCCTGGGGGTGTGTGGTGACCAACCATGGTGTCCTTGTCCCCAGGAGCTTTGGTGGATTTGCAGGTTGTAGGTGGGAACCAGGTGCATAAAGCTGGGACAGCACAAGTTCTAAGGGGAGCTGTGTGAAAAGAGCAGGAGCTGTTCCCCCAGGAGCCTTTGGGGTGCCTGCAGCTGCCAGGGCCTGCAGGAGAGGGAAAGTGCACATGGTGCATGTCTGGAACATCTCAGGAGTGCTTATCAAGCATTTAGGGAATTGCAGGCCTTGGTTAACATTTTGTGCAGGATACAGCAGCCACCAGGAATGACTGGCTCACTGACAGTTAACAGCATGCAATTAATAAATCATAAA